>JALJEE010000928.1:0-110308 GCA_023231475.1 Seison nebaliae
AAAAAAAGCTTGAGAAGTTTTTTTCTTTTAGCGTAGAAGTTTTGGGTAAGATCAAAAATATTCTTGAACGATACACTGAATAATAGTGACAATTTTTCCTTTGAGAATATATCTGAAATACCATTAGAATTTCTACCTCCGCTAACATTTCCGCAAATCCCATCTTCATCGGAATCGGTTGATAATGTAAATTTAATTGTAACTCGAAGAGGAAATCTACACTGTCTACAGAATCTATGATATAAATATATCCATAAATGTTCTGGGTTTAAAATTACCCTTTCCTATTTTAGCTGTATACAGAATTTTTATTATATATTATATATGCTAAAATTAAATATGTTCATCAAAATATTTGATAAATTATTTTATATTATTAGTATATTATTTATTAATAACGGTAAAACCGCAGTTTATCTAATTTTTACTAGATGTTTACAAATTATATATTATCATTTATCTTTAGTTTACAACAGTACAAATTTAACAGAGCTGATTACATTTGATTTCAACAATAGCTAAACGATGACTGATGAAATCAAAAGAAATTGCCGCAAAGGAATTCGGACCAATTTCAAATGAGAATTTGCGATTGGACTCAATAAGAAATGAAATCCGACTGTAAATCACTTGGATAAAGGAAAGATAAAGACATAGTAAAAAAGATTATAGAGACTTAATTTATAATATAAAAAGCACTAGAAAGAATAATTTATATGTAGTTATAGTACTTTGATAATATCCTTTTACCCTTAAAATTAATATTCCTAGCGGATTAGTTCAACGCTACTCGGAAGAGATGATCGATAATCTTTAATTTTTTCCAATGATGACGAGCCAATGGACCATTAACTTTCCGCTAAAATACCGTTAACTTTTTATTCTGATGTGTATTTTTTCTAACGATGGCGTAGTATAAATCTTTCGATAAATTATCAACGTTTTATTTTTGAAAAACAATTCATATTTAAGGTAATACGCTATTTGATTATTACAATAAAAAGGATTTCAAATCACTTTTATTATGGAGAACTTGTGGATAAGATCAAAAATCTCAAAGAAATACGATGATTTCGTTACAGTTAAATTTGGTAATCTCTTTTTCGGATTCCGAGAATTCGTCATCCTGTTCTTCTAAAAATGGTTATTCGATGTAAACGATAAATTCAATTATTCTCAATGTTCATTTGAGTTTCTTTTCGATGATGATGATTTTCCTTTTGGAATATTAATGACACTATGTCGCAATGGTAGACATAATTCTGATGGATTATAATACCCACAAAATGACGATGAGCTTGACATTGGGAATTGCGACATTTTCATTGTCGGCTCTTGTTTCTTTAGCATGGTACGGGGTTCAAACCAAAAAATGAGGTTTCTATTGATATTGGGATTTGCCCCTAGTATGGTAATATTTCTAGTACCATACTGGGCTTCTAAATCCTTCTCTATGGCAAAAGGAAGTCATCGCCGATGTTTCTCTTTCCTAAGAACGGTTCTCTCTTAAATTTCAGATTTAGCACTGAAAAAATTGGAGGTAGCTTACTTTTTTTCACATTTTCTTAGGAAAGAGAAACGTCGGAGATAACTTCCTACAATCCTTTTCTCTTACCATATTTTTATTTTTCCTTATCAGAACCATAATTATTCCAATACTCGCTACGAACATTGCGCGTATATCTTACGGAAAATATTGAAGGTTGAAAATCGAATTGAAATCTTTCAAACATTTTAAACAATTTAATTATGGATTCATACAATATTTCTTCATTCATATACTCCACTCTGTTTTCAATGTCGTTTAAAATGTCTTTGAAATAAAATTATATTTATTAATTTTTTTTATTTTTTATTGTAAATGTAAATCCCTATAGGGTAATTGATAAATAAAAATTAAAAATTCACGATCTTGGTATATGATTTTTGAGATTGTCAGGAACCAAGTCTCACACTTCCGTCTCCACTCATTTCCGTATCTTCATAACTACTCGTCGTCAAGGAACTCTTTCCTGACTTCATTTATTATTTGTTTATTTTAATTTGAATTAAATAAATCCTGAGCTCAGTCACTTCAATTAGTATAAAGTTTAATTTTAAAGATTTCACACTAACGTAAGACTTCACACACTTTTATTCTGAAAGATAATATATAAAATAAACCACACATTTCAATTTTTGAAATGTTCAACAATCCTTAACGAATAAATTTAGTGTCGTGGGACTAACAAGTAAAACAATTTACAAAACTACGTATAACTAATTAATAAGGTTTAGGTCTATTTCATTTATTTTTCATTACCATACAACAGGTATGGGCAGAAGGTATAATCCTCATAATTTTTTCTTCCTTTAAGAATAGATTGTATTGCATTTTTTCATAATCGAATCATTTACTAACTAACAATGTAATAATTGTAATAATAATAATAATAATAATTGTAAGAGAATTTTCAAAAATTGGCACCGAAGGCCTATCTAACGGAATTATGTACTTTAGACCCTTATTTTTGCCTTCGGCTGTTGTTGATTCGAGGAAGATTATTCAATGTTCACATTTCTTGCGAAACTCCAGGACCAAAAGCGTTTTCTCTCAATTTTTTTAATTGATTAAGTTGTTCGATATTTTTGGACGACTCATGATTATGGCAAATTTTTTTTCGCCATATTTCAGTGCCGTTTAAAGTGATATATGATTTGCACTTCTTATCTTGAGCTCGAGCGCAAAAATAATTAACTTTCCCGGAAGAGTACGTTCTCCGATAGTAAAATATGTTATTTTGAAAAGTGATGGCATTATTTTCTTTAGATGTTTTAATTAGTTTTAATAAATAAAAATTTCATTTAAAAAGAATCTTCTTGTATAGAATATATAACAAAAGCATCATCCACAAAAAAAGAGTAGAACTGTCCTAAATTACAAAAAGAGGCGTATAACTGTCCTGTTTTACAGAAAAAGGGAGTAGAAGTGTACGAAATTTTTCAAAAAGGAGTAGAACTGTCCTTTTTGATAAAACACAAGGAGTAGAACTGTCCGTTTTTGAAGGAAAAACCAAAAGGAGTAGAACTGTCCGGCAATCAAACAAAAAAGTCAAAATATACAAATTAGTTTTAAATAAATTTATTCAGGTATGAGACGACCTGATCTTTATTATAATTCGCGACTTTCTTTCTTATCTCTTCATCTTTCTTAAATTGCTTCTTCGGGACTCTTTTCAATTCTCCTTTCATAGTTTGGTTGAATTTTGTGACCTCTAAATTTAATTTTGTTTCAATTAATACTTCAGTTTTTTGTACATCCATTTTTGGTTTTTACCAGAGTTCAGGAGGAAATAATGGTGTGGTAAACCCAGAAAAAGAAGAATAGCCCACATAGTTTTTTTCGAAATAGAAGATAGTATCTTTCGCGTCGTCCGAAACTGATTCACCTATCTTCCTAAAATGTCCTAAATGCTAATGGAATGTCCTCGAGTGGTACAAATGAAAGGGTCTTAAGTAATTGAATTTCTTTCTGATAACTCTTATTCGATTGATATTCTATTTTTTTCCTAAACTTTGTACCTGTCTAATAATATATTGCTCTAAATGGAAATAACAACCGTGGATTGTTGCACTGGGGAAGACTAACCTAAACGCGTTAATTGTTGCTAGCTCAAAATCTACTGTTATCGAACAAACTATCCTGTTTCCTAAGAATTTCCTAAGTTCCGAAAAAACCTCGACCTAATGTTTATAAATTGATTCTCTAATAAAAACGAAATGACGTAAAGCTGGAAATATCCTAAAGGGGCCCTATCAAATGTGCCGTCCGCAAATAAATGGAGGTTTGTTTGTATTCTATCTCTAATTCTAATATTCAAATAAACTATAAATTCTTCCTTTGAAATTTTTCCTCCCTCTTTAAAAACCACTTCCTCCTTTTCTTGCTTTCGAACATTTCTTGTAACCTATGAAATTCTTCTAAAAACACTTTGTACGTCAACCGGCGCTTTTGAAAGTGTTCTGGTGCTAGTGAGGATGGTGCTTCACTTGGGCATTTACTTGCTTCATCTATCGTATTCTTCAATTCCAATTTTTCGATTTCCAGTTTCTCCATATCATGCGAATGGTTGTGTCACGTACTGATTCTCGTCATAAATATATCGTGTCAATGTGTGACAAAATGTCGAAATTGGTGATTCTGAAAGCAGTTGAGGATCAAACTTTTTCCCGAATATCGACAGCAATTACGGATTGGATAAATTTGTTCGGATCAGTGAAAACATTGATAACTGATGCGGGCTCCAATATCACTTCCGAAAACATGAATTCGTCTTGTGAAGCACTAGGAATTCGAAAAATTTCCGCGACCCCACATCATCAAAGAGTGGGGCAAATCGAGCACACTCATTATTACTCAAAGCGGCGTTGTCGATGTTTGTTTACCGAAATGAAGCAGAATGGAACAAGATAAAGTTTTTACAATTCGCGTATAATAGCAGAATTGATGCAGCAACAGGATTTGCTCCACATCAAATTATTTTCAGTAAAAATTAAACCAGTGGCACAATTCTTTACCCACCAATTGTTGAGGAAGTCTCATCAAGGACGAAAACGTTCTTCGAAAAAGTTCGTCAAGTACGAAGGGATATAACGCGAATTATCGACATTGCGAAAACGTCTGAACGGAAATACCGGAGAGAAATGGAAATCCGGTATAATAAGAACTCAAAAGCCATATCTTACGTTGCAGGTGAGTGGGTACGAGTAAAAATGATGAATCCGGCTCCGTTCGGATCCTCTTCCAAGTTCACCAAGCGTTTATCCGAACCCTTTCGGATTATTCGTGTTGTGAGCAGCAATCGCTTAGAAGTTGGTAATGGACATATAAAGAAAATTATAAATTTCGATATTGCAATTCCAGAACCGCATTATAGAGAAGATGGGAAGTGTCGTGATATATGAACCTAAATTGATAAGTTGGCTTAACACATAATGTGAGGAATTAATTAGTCTCTTTTTTTAATAAACTATTGTGTATCTTTCTGAACCTTATGCGCTATCCGTAACAATTTAAGAAACATTTTCTTACGATCAGTATGTTGAACGTGGATATGACTCTTGTTTCGTTTCTTAAGCCCAATAGTGTTAAAAAGGAAAGTTTTAAAAAATTCTTTCGAAATGAACTTTTGGAAATTAGATGCTGAAATAGCAAGAAAAAGTTTCGATAGGAATAAAGAAAAGAAAAAAAGTTTATTGGAAAATACCGATTTTTCTAATATCAGTCTTCGACCATATCAAGTTGATGGAGTAATTTGGATGTACACACAATATGAGCGAAAGCTAGGTGGAATATTGGCGGATGAAATGGGTTTGGGTAAAACTTACCAATCGCTTTGTTACATCTCATTCATTAGGAAGACGATTGGGAAATGTCTTTGTTTAATTGTTTGTCCCCTATCGATCATAGAGAATTGGGAGAATGAATGGAAAGTATGTTTGTCCAAAGTTCCTCTGCATCGATTTTATGGTGAAAAAGAAACAGTTTTAGAAGAGATTATTGATTTCGATGATGGAATTGTTTTGACGACATATGATTATTTGAAACATTTAAAGAAAACCGTCAAGAAATTCATGGTCGGAATATTTGATGAGGGACATCGTTTTAAGAATGTTAATTCCGTCACTCGACAACATTGTCTCAACATTTCAATTCGTCAACGTATCATTTTAACGGGAACGCCAATCCAAAACAATTTAAATGAATTTATTTCACTTTGCTATTTTGTGGGAAGGAAAGGATTCGACGAACGGGAATATGATGACATTGTTGAGGATTATAAAAAGAAGATTGAAAAAGATGAAATAAAACTAAAACTTTTATCTGATTCTCTGTTGTTACGAAGAATCAAAGAAGAAGTTCTGCCTAATCTCCCTAAAATGAAAGAGACAATTCTCTATCATCATCTCACCGATATTCAAATCGATCTTTACAAAAATTTATTAGCTCGTAATCGAGAAAAGTTGAATGAATCGATAAATCTTCAAAATATAATGATGCAATTAAGAAAAACATGTTGTCATCCTTATCTCTTCCAGGGTTAACACATTTATTTCTCTTCATAGAAATATCAAACAAATTATCATAGGAATTGAACCGGAACCGTTTAAGGAAGGTGAACATATCGTAGAGGCATCAGGGAAATTGAAAATTTTAGATTTGTTATTAAAACATCTAAAATCGTGTGGTCATCGAACATTAATTTTCTCTCAATTTGTCATGTGTCTGGATATTCTTCAGGATTATTGTGAATTTCGAAGTTCAATTTCTTCCCACAATTTCAATTTTAGTCTTGCTTAGAATGGAAATATTCTCGATTGGATGGAACGTTAAAAGTGGATGAAAGGAAAGAAGCAATTGAGAGATTTGTCCAAGGAGATAATGATCATGATTCCTTCATATTTCTCATGTCCACTCGAAGTGGTGGAGTGGGATTGAATTTGACGGTGGCGGATACAGTGATTTTTTATGATTCAGATTTCAATCCTCAAAATGATATGCAAGCAATGGCGAGAGTGCATCGTATTGGACAAAGGAAGTTCATTTAAATTTCTTAATTAATTCCTTCTTTAAATCTGAATAGAAATGTCCAAGTTATTCGATTATGTGTAAAGAACAGTATTGAGGAGATAATTGTTCGTAGAGCTGTGGAGAAAAAGAAATTAAGTGAGAAATTATTAAATGATTCAGAGAAAATTGGGCAAGATAAAATCGGAGTTAAATCCTCAGAAATCGTTTCACATTTATTTTATTGAGACATTTCCAATTTCGTTTGATAGAGAGATATCTTAATATTTGGAGTCCATAAATTGTTTGAGACAAGAGAAGATCATTCGAATGATTATAATGTCGAGAAGATCGTTGGAATGACGAAAAATAAAGAATGGCAATTAACTGTGAAAGATCAAAATGATGATGAAGTGGAACATTCAATTGACGGGGATGATGAAAGAGAAAATGATGAACTTCATTCTAGGAAAAGAAAAAGAGGAATCGAACATATTTATGAGTTTGAAGGGAAAATTTATAATCCGTATCGAAAGAATGATTTGGAAACTTTGAATAATTTAACACCGAAACAAATTAAAGGTTTTTCCTCCTCTTTAATAATTATGAAAATATTTTATATTTGAAAAGTCGCTAAAAAACAAACGAAAAACAAACTGACTTCCGTGGAAAAAGAAGCCGTCCAGAAAGTTCATTGTATTTTATCTTGATCATCAATTTTATGTTTGATAGAGGAGAGAAGAGAATCGAAAGAAACGATTATTGAAAGCACAAGAATTATTCAAAGACTCTTGTTTAAAATACGATTTTCAAACGGAACGTTTAAATTATGATGAACAACGTGATGATGATAAATCAGCAGTATATCTGAAACATTTAAACATATTGAAATTACTTAACAAAGAGAATTCCAATGATGATTCTGATGATTCGATGTCAATGAGAGTACTGGGAAAATTGATTAATGTTAAAGGAAATGTCGTTTATCCGATAGTGGAGAAGGAAAATGTATCGAAATCGTCCATTATTATTCATTGTGTAAGTTAAATTAATTTCATAATTTTCTAATATTTTCATTCCACAGATAATTCTGGTCGATGGAGTAAATATGGTATATTCAATAGTATTAGTAAAATAAGTGATAAAGTTGAAGAGTATTACAAAAAAGCGAAAGAATGCAACGATATGAAATTGGGAGATGTTCATCTCATTCCGTTCCGTACCAGAAAATCAAATCAAACCAAAATTATAGATTACTTATCATTAATCATCGTCATCGATTCGACAGGTAAGATCGTACAAAGAGCATTGGATAGTGGTATGTCATTTCTTTCTATTCATCAGTTTCAGATATATTTGTTATTATTTAGCGTTAGAATCGATTGGGAGATTGATAGAGAGTGGAAGATCGGCAACTATTCACTTACCAAGAATCGGCGAGAAGAATCGTAAAGGTCTTAGACAACTTTTGTCAAATTAAGAATGTATAACTTAATTTAAAGGAATCGATTGGTATGGTTGTGAGAAGATTGTGAAGAAACAATTTGGTGGACGACAATTACCAGTGTACGTCTACTATTTTGATGGAAGCTGTAATTATCGTACACATTCATTATCATCTATTGTCTATCAAGACGAACCAGAAAGAAGAAGATCATCATCAGAATCTTCTCATTTATCCACTTCATCTTCCACTATCACAATTTCATCTTTATCATCAGCTGCTTCAACGTCTCGAACGAGATATTTAGAGTCATCAACAGTTGAATCATATTTATCACCCAATGAACTAATAGGAAGTAATATCATTTATTCTGACGATGAATGACAAAATTTTATTCCCTCAATATTTCATTGATGGAAATTCTCTTCTGATCCATCGATCAGATGTAACTGATTATCATATTTCTCATTTTCCAAATTCTCTTTCGACACAAGAACATTCTGTAACAAGTTCTCCGTTTTTTGTGCAATTTTTATATTCTCCTTTAGATCTCTCACCGTTTCATCTTTCTGTTTCATTTTATGTATAATATCAGCATTGATCTCCTCTTCAACTTGCTGTTCCATTTCATTGTAGATCTCGCTCTCCGACGGTTCGATATCTGGCGGTTTTTGTGATTGTGCAAATCGTCTCGTTTCCATTTCAATGACACTTAGAGTCTATTATAAAATAAATTGTATTTTCTTTTATTTCTAATTTCTAACTTGTGTCACTGCACCAATTACACTTAACAGAGATTGTGTACCTTGAATAGAAATTCGAGAACAGGATTCTTTAGTATTCAATAAAATCTTCTCTAAAATCGAATTATTAGGCAAACATTTAATTTGTATTTTTACTTACCTAAACCAGCATCAATTACATCGTTCAAAGCAGAAATATACGCATATTCCGTATGTTGGAACAATGTTTTCTCTTGTTTCAATTTCAACATATTGTTCATCATCGTCACATGCTTCGCAGTAAGTTCCTGTTGATTTTGCACCTATTTATTCGTCATTTTTTTTCTTTTTTAATAGTTTAATATTTCAGTTAATTGCTAACACGATCCAATACCGCATCTTTTGTCGACGAAGATTTTTTCTTATTTTTAGGAAAGAGCATGTTAGACAACATACTCATCGCAGCTGATAAAGTGATTTTAAGAGAATAGAAAGTGAAAGAAATTGAGAACAATAAAATCGTTTATGTCGTTCGTGAGGAGTCGATTCGACATTAGGCAATTCGTTGGTCAGAATTAAAAGATTAATACTGAAAAAAAAGAAAAGCATTAGGAGGAAAGTGAAAAAGGAAAAACGAAAGATTGAGAGGGGGAGAATAAACGAGAAAAGTACTATTGTTCTCTAAATCGCAATTTCCAAGTTCTTTCCTTCTATTTTTATAACATTGGAACTTTAATAATTCTTCCACTTTATCAATAACAAATAAATATGTCTAACGTGAGGTGGGAGGGAGTGAGTTGCTCAAATGGGTAAACAATATTTTTTTCAAAATCTTCCATTGAATAGTAGTGTGTGATTGGCGGAAGGATGATTACAATTGAAATTGAAATAGATAAATTTCGATGATTACGTATTTGCGTATGAAAAGAATATTTAAAATTATTTGACTACATCCAATCTTCTCATACTTTCAGTCTGGAACATGTAAATACGGATATTTGTAATAATTATATGCGTAAGTATAATCATTTTCATGTAAAGCTATTTTGACATTGAGCACAAAATGTTATTCCAATATTAATTCCAACATCTTCCACTATACTTAATTTATCGATTTTTTTCTTCCAGAAAGTATACTTTTGTGACGACAATGATTATGAAGTAAGAATAACAAGCATGTTCTAATGAAGACAACTAAAGTTTTTTTTGAATTTTCTGAAAATAATCCAAATGCTGCACAATAATTATCTAATCAGTAGTCTCATAACTATTTACATAATAATGACTCGAACTAAGAAGTTGATGATTATTGGAGAATAAATTAACTTAATTACCTTAGGTTTTTTTTTATCGATAATTCAAATAAATTAGTCAATTTTTATTAGATAAATCCACTAGTATTAACTGACATGCTCGATATTCTGTTCGATTTGATTCAGTGAAATTTGAATTGATATTTTTCCTTATCATTCGTAGAAATTCTCATAAGCATATAACAATGAAGTAAGCACGGGAATATAATTCCAGTTTGTTGGCACTAAAAGGTTATTATGTTCACTAATAGACAGTTACACAATAGACTGCTATCTTAGTGAAAGCAGATGCATTGAACGATTTAATGATCATGTTCTCTTCTGGGAATCATGTTATTCAAAAAGAAGCACATTTCGAAATGGAGGAATGTTATTCAATTTGAAAACTGTGAAAAGGAAACACAATTTCTACATCCACCCAATCGACCATGAATTAGCTTCATGAGTTTGTCCCATGACACATAGCACAACTGGACGGGAATGTGATGGACAATACGCATATTTCCAATATCAAGAAAATGCAAAATTGCTATTATATAATCGATTTCTACTGTGTCAATCATATGAACCCATTATCACCTTCTTTATCATATGGAGTAAATTTCCATCGATGATGATGCATTGAGGAAACTCATGCATACGAATATGTATACTAGTTCTAACATGTAGATGTTCAGGAGAAAGAATGTTATTCGGCTACAATGCAGTATCCGTCGAAAGCAAATTTTATTTTTCTTCTTCTTATCCGTTTTATTCATATAAGTCATTAGTCTTATTTTGTAAACCATCATATAATCATTTTATGATGTATTTAATTCAAGTATGGTGACAGAAAAATATTGATAAAAGAAATTATTCGTGCCAAAGAAATAACGATAATGAATTTTCTCCATTAACATATGGGAGAAATAGATAATGAATGTCGGATAAATTCATATAATTCAAACAATGAAAGAAGGATTTTTATCAATTCTTTAAATTTTACTATTCTATTTGCTTCCATTATGGAAGCAACAAAATTTATGGAAGTTCCATATCAAATTTCATTCATAATTTCACTTCTCATCTCTCCCATAACAAGTGCTTAATAGATACCGCATAATGATCGATATAAATGTTCATGGCTGAAAAATCATTTCTCTTGTCTAATTGTTTCATAATCCATTGAAGTATTTGTGGGCGAAACTAATAACAAAAGAAAATTTTACTTATAAAAATTATTAATGTACTTAATTACGTACGTAAACATCCCACATAGTTTATTTTTATACCATATTTAAAGAGAAGCATGATGCAATTCTTATAGATAATGAGAGAGGAAGTTGGTTTTTTTAAACTTTTTTTTAACAGTAACTTTTTTACAATTAACAAATAGACTTCAATTGAGTATTAGGTTACAAATAATTCGGTTAGTGCTCAATTTCAATAGACAAATTATTCGATCTAAAGTACCTTTAATACTGTCCAACAATTTTTGGAGAGCAAAAATAATTATGCAGACAAAAATTAAAGAATTT
The DNA here is from genome assembly GCA_023231475.1 of Seison nebaliae. Taxonomy (NCBI): domain Eukaryota; kingdom Metazoa; phylum Rotifera; class Pararotatoria; order Seisonacea; family Seisonidae; genus Seison; species Seison nebaliae. Next base: position 11,544 of record JALJEE010000928.1, read on the forward strand.
ATTTGTGATGTATTCCCACTAAATTCTTAATAACGTCGTAATAAGGAAATCAGAAACAACTGTAAAAGTAATGAATCATTTTATACAAGTACCCCGTTTGGTTATTACCTTTCCACTGGGACACACATGTCGATTTTTTTACTGTCTGTGACGAATGTTCTTGTCCAGAAATATGTACTTGTTTGATTCATGAGCATTAAGTAAAGACTATATCGGAAAATTATCTGTGCATTATTGCATGAGTTGTACTTTTTTTATCCTTTATTCATAGGTAATAATTAAATTATTATTTTTATGTTAATAATTTATTAAACTCATAGGTTAAAAATTAAATACTAAACGAACAAACATTGTACATATTATTAATGATTTTACTAATTTTTAAGTAAATTGTAAGTGACTTATGAATAAACTGATTACTGCACTTATAAGAACCGACGCTTACATCAGTGATGGTTTTCCGGAATGACGTCGGAAATCTTAATCTTATAAATAATTTAACTTCAGATGGAATTTCATCCATTTTATGATTGAGTGGGTATTTTAGATATGTGAAATTTAAAGAAAGTAACTGTAACGAAAGTAAAGAAAATATTAGACTTTCTACCGTCCCACATAGTTGAAGATGACTAAATTTTTGAATTTAAAGACGAATTTAAAAGAAAGTGGCAGTCTAACGAAAGAAAGTTATAAAGATGACTAAATTTTTGGAAATTATTCACTATAACTTTCTTTCGTTAGACTTTCACTTTCTTTAAAATTCGTCTTTAAAATATAAAGTCCGTTATGAATTCTCCTAATGATGAATAGTTTCACGTTGTTTTTGTTTTCAATTGTCTATTTATTTTCGACTAATTGATAACAACTTATTGTAATTAAAGTATCGTTAGACATGATGAACATTGCACACACTCTCATCTTGTCATCGCATTATTGTACCATTGATGATTGTACCTACACGATGCATTTTAGTGCGAGTCAAACTTTTGGAAGATTTAGCAAAACAATTTAGTCGTTTGAGACAACATAATTATGTAAGATGCCTGAATTGTCAGTCGAAATCAATGTAATTCGATCACGATCACTCAGGTTACATTAGTGAATTCAATTCGGCATTTGTAAGTTAATTTCGATAAAATTAGCGATTCGGTTTAACGCTTCTCCTCTATTGGGTCGATCTTTCTTATGATATTATTGTTTATCTGCCATTTTCTTAAGGAAAACTTTAAGCAAATAAACACTAAATTATAATTATTATGAATAATAATAATTCTAAATATTGGTAAGAAGAACCTTAGTATCATAAGGGAGAAAGCAATATTAAAGAATATGTTATTGTTGGAAACAAGGACTGTTAAATTAAATTTAATCATCTTCAGAACAATCATTATTCAGAAATGTTCATGCATATCATATAATATTGTCATTTCCAATGTTTGCAGTCCCTTCCCTAACATTATTATGAACAAGTCACAATATTTAGAAAAATTGGAACGAGTATTCTTTAACATAGCATGATAAGAGACTGTGTCAAACATTATCAAAGGCATCAAGAATATAACATTTGATTATAGAACATAAATAAATTCATCAAAAAAGAACCAAAATTACAATTGTCATTATCACTAAATTAATCAGTTACAACTAATCTCCCATGACTTGTTGTAATATAAGATTATGTGTCAAAAAGATGACCTTATTCCATCATCACACCTACCAACTTCCATCACAATTGTCATACAGTAAATTAGGATGCAAATAGTCTCGAAGCAATCAATTACGATACATTACGACAAAAATATTGTCTTATCACATTTAATTGTAATACAATATCTTGATGAGAATAATAATCAATTTGAAAAATATTTACCGAACCATTTTTTAATTTCCATTTATTACTCTTTCGTATCTTCAATTTTTTTTATCAATCACTTTTCATTATTTGAGAAGTCTTCTCTAACATTTTTTGATAGATCGACGTAAAAGAATCTTTCGCCGTCAAAAAAATTTTCGTCAACTCGTTTCCACTTTCATCAGCCATCCAATCTGGTGGTAAATGTGTATAAAGTAAAATATTACAATATAATCGATATTTTTTTTCGTTATGTCAAAATTCCATTACGTAAAATTTGACCAATCACCACTTAAATGGCCAATGATCAGACGAATCTATGACATGGTCTGCAATTGAAGTTGAGGTCCATATTTCCGAAAACATCTCAAATAAAAATTCGGAAATCGATATCGACCGCTAGAATGTCCATTGAATTCTAACGAACTTAATATAATTTATTGGCGGTGGATGTATTGATGATGAAAATGATTTAGATTGACAGGCATTTTTTTACTTTAACAGTATTTACTCCCATTACTTCCATAATGATTAATGAGCAACTAATAAATTTACATGAATAGATTATGTATTCGTTACTTAGGGTGTAGTGGATTTATGTGGAATATATTCAGGGCGAAATCGAAATAATTAAATGAAAAGGCAAATCAGCAGAGAAACTTGAATAATGTTCGATTATTACCATTAAATTTTTGTAACAACAGCAAACATCAAACAACCGGTTCGTAAAGAAAGTGTAAGTGGAAATTCAAGTAATAGAGTGCAAAGAAATCATATGTCAAAAGGACGATGGAATTGAATCGTCTAAAAAGTTTCGCTGGTAAATATCATGACATCAATCGACTATCACAACAAATGGCTACAATCAAAAATTATTTTCATGAGCCCAAAACATCAACAGCATCCCCCAAGGAGGAAAGGAATATCTTTGACGAAATCGGTAATGGATACCTCCAAACAGGGAATAATTCAAACTCGGATTATTCCAAAAATCTTTTATCCCCAACTTGTTCTTCCATTTCACAAGGATCGAGAGGAACGTTCTTAGGAAATAATTCATCTATCGATGATATAAGCTTATCGCTTTCTCGAACATCGTCAACAAAGTGTTTAGATACGCAATCGACAACTGATAAAATGGAAAAAGAAAGGAAAACTGGAATTCGTTCTCATATATTCTCAGTCGAATATTGGAGTGACACGTTACCCTTGAAAAAATTGAATCTCATGAATATAGATGGCTCAACTGCTAATCCTATAGCGAATGACATGAATTCTGATTACTCAATTGTCGATGAACTGGGTGAAATGGAGAATGTGCCGCAAGAAGAAAAGAATGACGAGTCTGAGACACAATTTGCAGAAATCATTAAAGAAGGAAACATGGAGCATAATTCGCCTATATATAGAAATGAGAAGAAAATTGAATGGAAGAATCGACGGAGAAAAAATAGTATTAGGGAAACGATGGAAATCGAGACTAATGTGGATCATACAGGTACACCAAATTCAATGCGATCATCTATTACAACTAATTGCTCAGAGATTACTTCCTGTTCAACTTGTACAATTTGTGATCAATGTAATCGTCGACATCCGGTAGGTGACTGGAGTGGTGATGAAACGGAACAGTCGTCAGATAATGAGGTGAATAATGAATCGTTTGTTCCATCCGCCACCACTGCTCAAAATAAACGTCGGATGTATGCTAAATCATTAAATGAGCGAAGTGAAGGCATTTTGTATATGTTGCGGAGGATGCAGATCGATTTGAACAATCGTTTTCTCAAACAGTTCAAATCGTTGAAAGAGTCATCGTCGAGAGCGTCCACGTTGAAGATGTTCAGTTCGGAAACGATTCCAAAAAAGATCAATAAACTCATTGACAAAGACAAGACAAACAGTGATGATATTAATGATGGACATATGAATCATTTAAGTAAATTAATTGATGATGAAGTTAATCAATGTTCTTCCAAAATTATTCTTCCAACGGAACAATTGACGAAAGTGCAAATACAAATGAAAGTGGAAGAATCGTTAGATTCCACCGTTCGAATGGTAAAGATGTGTGAAGAGGTTTCTCATCTAATTCTCTATTTTCATTTTAAAACCCATATTAATTAGTGTTCTGACGCCGGTTTACGTGCATTAGTCATGTTAGATGAACAAGGTGAACAGAATGATATAATTGAAAAACAAATAACTTCAGCTGAAGATAATATAAATACAGCTGAACAGGATCTAGAGATATTTAATGAATGTTGGATGACATTATTCGGATATTTCATTAGCAAGTTCTTTTTTTTCATTTCTTTCATTCATTTTCATTACGAAAACCAGAATTCGAAAGAAGAAACGATGTCATAGTGAAGATGAGTATAATAAGAAGATCAGGAAACAATTATTGAATGATGCAGCGGCAATTAGTGGGAAAAGTATTCCGATGCGAAAAGAGAAAATGACGTGTGGACAATATATTCTGAAACGTCTGGGATTATTATGGTGCATTAAACCTCGACGATTATCTATAATGTCTACTGCGGTTTTTCCCAATAATGTCCCAGTCAGAACAGAAGTGCATAAGGTGAATTGTGAACAGAGATTATCAATCCTCAGTAATTGCAGTCTACAAAATGAAACGAAACTGAAAACTAGTTATAATTTTTTATAATTTCTTTCATTAGTATTAAATAATATATATTAACATAATTCTAGAACGAATCACTCATGCTGTATCCATTCCACTGATGGAGGATAAGAAATCAATTAATTACAAGGACGTCGGTTACATTCGCCGTATACAATTCAATGAATATGAAGATTCGATGGATAAGAATGTGAGTAATGTTAACGACCTAATGAGAAGTATTCGTCAAATGGCTCTGGATATCGGAACGGAAATTGACGCGCAGAACTTACAACTGACTAGATGCAAAGAAAGAGTTAGTCTCTTTTGATGAAATAATTTTTCACTTTCTTTAACAGACGAAGGATATTGAGAATAAAGTTCAGAAAACTACAAAAAAAACTATGGCACTTCTATTGAAGAAAAATCGTGTGCAAGCATCCTTGAAGATTAATGCAGTTTCCGGTGAATTAATATGAAAGTTGTACATGTACTTGTATATATCATTGAATTCAATCGAACTATCTGAAATTATTTCATTTCATCTTTCACTTCAAACAATCGTCTCAAATGCAAATTTCGTTGAAAACCTTTTAATTTATTAAAAAGTTTTTGAAAATCCTTCTCCTTATCAACTTCTCCTATTACGTATTACTAATATTTTAAGTCAATAATCTAATCAAAAAACTATTCATCATTCCATCGTTACTAAAAAATTAATCATTCAACAGAATGTAATAAGATTTACTAAAATTTTTAAGTTTTCCGAATAAAATCGAAGAGATTTCTATTTTGAAAAAACTGAACTAAAATAATTTAACTTTAGAAATGTAGTTAATAATTTAAGTGAGTAAAATATTTAATAATATTTGTCGAAGTTCTAGTTACTCCATAAACTGGTGTCTTCAGTTTCATCTCTATAGTTTTCTACGGGCGTTTGGTTTCTACTCAATTTCCTCTTATTTCCTTGGATTCTTGGAGAATTGCTCGCTATTGACGATGAAGAATTCTTCCGATCTATCGAATATGATGGTTTGCGGTAGTTTCTTTTCGATGGTTGTCTTTCGAATGTTCTATTTCTGGTATGAGGAGAACTTCGACTGTATTCGTTGTCGTCATATTCTTCGTCATCCGAATTCTCATTATTAATGTTACGAATAGTCAACTGAAATCAATAATAGAAAATGAAAATTAAAGAAAGATGAAACTTTATTATTGCCACCTGATCGTTCTTTGCTAGTACGTGAAGAACTAAGTTGACGTTGTTTTATTGAAGGTCTCTCACTCGTATAAGTTGTGACCCAATTCTTTTTTGAAGTGTTGGAAGAAGATGAGGTGGAAAGTTTTTTTTGTCTTTTCTTTGGAGAATTTGAGAGTGAACGTTCCATATGACTAATTTCAGTCATGTTATATGAATTGATCGAATCGTTATGATATGTGTCTGAAGTAAATATATCACTTTTGTTATGTCGTGGTTCTCGATTAGAATATGACGGACTTAATTCATCCAATTTCGTTGAAGATTCCGCCGAATTGGGCGTAGAAGAATTATAGTGCTGAAATTTGACATTATCTTTTAAATTACCACCAGAATGGTGACTTGATTTTGAGGATGATGGTTTCGTAATTTTCTCTCTCGAACTCTTCTCAGTGATCACATTCAATTTATCTTCAAACATTTTTCTATATCTTTCATATTTCTTCAAAAATTTAATGTATAAAAATTTAATTCAATAATCAATTATAATAACTTTGTTGTTAGGCATTTTGGAAATGGATTTTCTGGAATCCATTTTAAATTCATTTAATTTCGACTTATATTCCGTTTCAGTCAATTTTTCATCTTCCTATCAACATAATTATGATAAATGATAATCATTGAAAAATGAAATGTAAACGTTAGTGATTCCCAAATTTTTCAAATCATTTGAAAAATCATCGAAAGCTGGTACCATCCATCCACATTTATCAGCATGTCCCTCCAAAAAATCATTCCAATTACCTTTTGGAAAATAAAATTTTTTGTCAGGAACTGAAACAAATTTCTTCCGTTTCATTTCTTTGTATTTGGCAGAGACTGATGGACAAATATCTTCGAGATAGAATGTCTGTTCACCAACTGGTTCCGTCTCACTAACTGAAGTGATTGACAATCGTTTTATCTTCTTTTTCGGTTTACGTTTCCTCTCCGATGATTTGGATGTATCAACACGTTCCTCCAACAATTTATCGATATCCATTTCATTATAACTGCGTTGAAATGTCTCTAATTCGTTCTTAAGATTTCTGATTATCTCATTTTTCTTTAAAAAAAATGAATAATTAATGAAGAAGTAAAAGAGAGAAACTTTATCAATTTTAGATCCATATCTCTTATGTAAACCATGCTCTTCATTATAATACTTCTTCTGCATCGATCCCAATTGTTGAGATAAACGATTTTCATTATTGTGGAATTCTTTTAATTTTTTTTTTAAATTTTGATTATCATTCATTAAACTATTATAATCATTCTCCAATTTATCGTCATGAACTTCACAATAAATTATTTCAAGAAAGAATATTAGAAACTTAAATTATTAAGAAAAAGAAACCAGATCTTAATTTCTCTTCACTTAAACGATTCACCAATTTCTCTCTGTCATTTAGTAATTTTTCATTCTTTCTTTCTAATTCGTCAATCTGATACTGTTGACGCCGATTATCAACATGGTGCACATTATCTGTTTCATCGACAGTTGTCTTCCATTTCACTTCTAATCTTCTCATAAGATCCGATTGTGATTCCTATGTTAACTGATGAATTAAAAAACAAAAAATATTACAAAAAAACCATTTGGTGTTGTAATTTCTTAATTTCTTCTTGAAGATCATCATATTTCTTCTGTTTCTCTTCATCATCCTTCTTCCATTTGCTTTCCATAAGTTTTAATTCATTTTGATATTTATTCTCTAATTGTTCTTCATTCATTTTGCCATCCTTTGAATTGGGATCCAATTTGAGAGCAATATCAAAATGTCGATTATCAACATGCTTTTGCAAATATCTGAAATTTTCAAAAGCTTTTGAACAAACTGGACACTGATCATTCAATCTGATATATTCAGTCAATAATTCGACAGAATACTAACAACATAAGCACTAAATTTGAAGTTATGAAGTAGTCGTTGTTGTTCTTCCAATAAACGTTTCCTTCTCTTATTCTCTTTTCTCAATTCTAACATTTCCATTTCCATATTCTTCTGAACTTCTTTGTTATTCTCTAGTTTCTTTTAAAGTTTATTAAAAAGAAATTGTCATTTTCTAAAATATAATAAGAAAACTTTCTGATATACAGTGGAATTCGCTTCCAAATTTTGCGCAACATTCGAGATATAAGTTTGAGTATTCTAAAGAGGAAAATGTTGAAAAGTTGTTGAAGAAATATTCCAACTAATAAATATTCGATGATCAATTGTGAGATTTTGAAGAGTTTCACAAAGTGGGGATCTATAGCTCTGGTCGTCTATCAATCATAAAAATTGAAATTAACAATAAAAGTATTTATTAGAAATCAAACGGTTTCCATATCGATATTGCAATAAGTAATATTTAATATTAATTCTTGTAATGATGTCACATCCATCTCATTAATAATTCGATCAAGATCAGTTATAACTAGAAAATTAAAAGGAGAAAATGTGTTTAGTGAATAGGAACTATAAAAGATGAGATTGAAGAAACCAATTCGCTGCCAATCGACTGGTAATGTTTTTGCTTTAAATGCAAGATTTGGTGGTTTGACATCTTGTATCGATTCAGATAGAACACTCATATTCATCAGATTGTAACTTCTTTGTTCATCAATCATCGTTGACATGGCAACTACTTAGCAATGACTTCTATTAATCATTCTCATGGCGACAGTTGATTATCCATCAATATTATTCGCTTGATGAATTTGGAAGAAGAATAAATTCAAATTAAATAATCAAATTACAAGCTTCTGGTGCAATTTAAAATTTTCTATTTCATCAGCTGAAAATGGACAGTTTTGGTTAGTTTCCTTCAACTTTCTCCTCCCAAATAATACCGTCTGTTTTCAGGAAAGAATGATAATTTGGATTTCAATCTTAAAAATTTTGAACCCTTATCTGGATTGGGTGCGGATACATCTTTATTATCACCTTATTTGCAAGTCGATCAAAACGTATTAAGAAATGTTCGATCTCTTTCGAGAAATGTTTTATGTTGATAAATAATTTTATGAAATTTCTTTTCTTATTCTACAGGTGAACAATGATCTTCTACCAGTTCCCGAAGCAGAAAGACGAGGAGCATTCGAAATGGCTTTTATGCAAATCGGTTCTTCAGTTTTTGCCGGTGGTGCTTATGGAATGATGAATGGTGCCATCGATGGTGTCCGAGCGAATCGTTTACAGAATTTAAAAGGAAAAGCAAATCGAACACAGTTTTGAAAGAATCTTTATTTTTTTATAATAATTTATTGTTTATTAAGATTGATCAATTACATTGCTAAACAAGGTGGTCAATCAACTCAAACTTTAGCGTCAATTGCCGTTATCTATTCATTCTTCTCAGTCGCCGCCGATTACGGAATTAGAAAAATTGTTCCGGAAAATAATGATAATTATATCATTGGTAGTCGAATTGGTGCAGGTACATTAACCGGTGCACTTTATAAATGTTCGGGTGGATTAATGGCATCGCTTCGAGGAAGTGTTATCGGATCATCTTTGGTGGTAGCTTATCTCACGATAACTTCTTCCGTCATCGAAGATGTCAGAAGATTCCTAAAATTTTAGATTGTATCATTATTTTCATTTCATTTTTGTTTTATTCCCCAAAAAAAATTAATTTTTCAATTTTCTTCATCTCTATACGTATTTGTTTCACAAATCGACAATCTTCTTTTACTCTTCGACAATTTCTCTTCTATTTGAGAATCGACAGAAAATTTTCTCTTCGAACGAAAAGTTTTTGAAAATTCTTTTAAAAAATTATACCCAGAAAGTTTAGGAAAAAATTTCTCTTGTTTTCGAGTCTTAATCGTTGTCGAATGAAGAAAACCATTCGAATAGAATTCGTGAAAACTTTCCGAATAAACAAAAGAAATTGGTGACGGCGTTAAATTTGGTTGTTGATGGAATGGAAATAAGTCATTGGAGAATAAAAAGAATTTCGAATTCGATTCGAAACGTTTCGGAAGATATTCCATTAATTTCACTTGATCAAAATATGAAGATATTCCAAAATAAAAATTATTTATTTTTATCGATTTAATTAATTTCGCTCTCAATCGTTTCCCTTCCCAACCGTTTGAATTCCATTTAATTATTTTATCACAACAAGATAATGAATTAGTTCGATTGTCCCGATTGTTTCCATAAGGTCTTCCCGGTTTTTTATGAGAAGGAAAATTTGTTCGATGATTATCGATGTCAATCGAATCATATAAAGTTCCACAAGGAATTTTAGAAGTAATAAAATGAAATTTAAATTTCGTTCCATATTTCTCTAAATTCTTATCGAATTGAAGAAATATTGAATTATTCGTCTTCATTTCATTTAAAAGAAATAATCTGAACATTCTTCTAGAAAGAACTTCGGCATGGCAATCGTTCAGATATGTGCCATCATACAACTGATTTCTCAATAAATTTCTTTTAATCATTCCATCCAAACATTTCGTTCCATTAGCCAACGTACAAAGAAATAAACGTCCATTCTCATCCTCTCCAATAATAGCAGCAAAAACAGTCCAATGATTGTTCAAGAACTTCTTCTTCAATGAATATTCTTCAACAATGTCATTTAATTTTCTTTCAAAAAATTGAATAACAATATTCTCATCAATAACATCCGTATTGCACTTATCAGAATCTTCAACCAATTTATTTAAACAAATATTCATTCTTTGTAATTTCAAAAACTAAAGAATTCTCATTCAATTTTCAATGAATTATTTTAATTTACATATTAGACGAACGGTTTCAGTCGGATCTTTGACGCTGTGGCCTACCGTACGCGGATCTTCAAAAATCTCATGATCATTTCCACCCTGAAAAGTAGAAGAACATTTTTATAATTTCAGAAGTTTTAGATGAACTTTATATGTTTTATCACCAAAGAAATGGATTTCATCGAATTTTCCTTCCAAAAATTGGAGACAATACCGTTTATCCCAACCATCAGGATAAATGTCAAACGATATTTCGCCACCTATTCAACTAAACTTTAACTCATTCTTCCGAACAACACTAACCGATTGCAAATTGTAATTTTTTCTCACTAAATTTTTCTTGAAGATTCTCAACAAATTTTTCTCGAATTTTAAATTTCTAAAAATGAACAAATAAAAAAAATCGAAAGAAAAAAATCGATATTTTAAACTTTATCATATTCTGCAAATTGCTTACGTTCCTCTACGGAACAACTACGTCCGACTGGACAAACGTTGATCAATCCATTTCGATATTCGACGAACGTTCCACTGGAAAATAGAAATTTGTAATAATTCGGAAAAATTGTTATTAAAACCGTTTAACTGGAATTGTCAATTGTGACATATATCCCAAACAATGATTAATCAGTTCTTGGGATGTCTCTTCACCAATATGTTTTAAGATGCTCTAAATTAAACGTCATTGATAAAATGTAGAAAGATGGAATGATGGAATGATGTGACAATGAACAGTTCGGTGAGTGCAACTTCCATTTTCATGGGCGACTAATCCATTTTCTGAGAAGACATAATGGAATAATTGAACGGCTTTCGCGCCTAATTGTTCGTAAATCTTTTGATAATCTGATCCACTTACAACGGCGATTGAATGTTTCTGTCGTAATTCTCGAAGACATTCGATCATATATTCATTCATTTGCTATCAGATAAGATGTAAATGGAACGGTGATAAAATGAGTGAACTTGTCTCGATGGAGTTAATGTTCCATCCATATCGAACAAACATAGAATTCTCTTCGATGACATGATGTTGACGTCTCCAGTGAAATTGTTAATGCTTATAATTCAATAAAGTGTTTGGAGGAGGAAGATATTATTATCTATCTTTTACACAATAAAGAGGAAACGAAATAGAAAATAATTCGAAAAAACGAGGTGAAGCATGAAAGAACAATGAAGAGAATATATTCCTTTCTCATTTCCATGTCTATTTATGTTTGAATTTCTTATTTGTATAATGACATTCTCGAAATCATCATAGTTATATTTACACGTCACCAGAATTAGTTTGTCAATTTGATTCTACATATATTTCGTGATATTAACAAATTGCATATCATGATATATGCATCTCTAAATAATGTCGTTGCATAATCTTTATTCAAATGACACACAATCTTTAATGTGAGTTTGAAATAAACAAAAGATATTAAATTTTAGAATTTCCAATTTGTTTCTACAAACTTTAAATGAGTCTCATGAACGAATAAAAATAAGGAATGAAAAATTTTCTTTATTTTTCATAGAACAATTTTAAAGAAACACTGTAAAAAGACGAATAATAATTAAACTGCAGTCACAAATAAAAAATTCAATAATGAATTAAGTTGAAATAAATATGGAAGACTATTCTGATTCAGAATTTGGAGATTTGTGTTCAAGCCAAGTGGAGATGAGAAGAATGAGCGCAAACAACATAGCAATGAAATGAATGATGGCGATGATGAAAAATGCTTTATCGAACGAATTATATTTATCTCGAATACTTCCAAAAATTTGAAAAGAAATTAAGGCGACAATTCCTTGAGAGACTTGAATTAGTGCCAACGCACTTCCATATTCACTTTGTTTGACGAAGTCACCAATAGCTGCCATTAATAGTGCAACGTATAATCCGGTTAACATTCCACGAAATGCTATCGCTATCAAATAAACGGATAATTGATGTGCATGATAACCGATGACGTATGTCGTAACGCCCATCAATAGAGAGACGAGAAAAAACAACGAACATTTAACCATAATTGGCGGTTCATGTCGATATGAGATGATTGATAATGTAAAACGACCACTTGCATCCACTGCACAATATAGAGAGACGAACATGACAACATATTCATCAAAATGATATCGATGTGATGCGTGTGAAGGGAATATTGTTCCGAATGTAATGTAACCGACATTATTGAACAAACCATAAATGAATAATAAGAGAAACGATTTAGGATATTTGGTTAATAAGGACAATTTGAATAAATGTTTCCAGGAATCAGATGATAAATTTCTTCCTTCGAATCGTCGATAATAAATGAACTTTTCAATTTCTTCCAATTTCTTGTGTTTTTTGTTCAATTTTTCTTCGATCTCTTCATTCTCATCACAAAATATTATTTTCTTTATCAGTTTATTCGATTCTTCTCCTTTTTCTTTCTCATAACATTCTCCATTTCCTATACCATTTGAATTGATTAATTCCAATTCTTTCACATTTGGTTCGACATTTAATTTATATTTATATTCCAATTCATCTTCTACAGGTCGAAATAAACAAACTGCTATGAATACGTGAGCAGCGAATGCACTTGTTAAAATGAAAGTGCCTGTCAATCCATATTCTTTCAAAAAGATTTTCACTATGAAAGGAAAGATAATTCCACTGATGCCAGACACACAAGAAGCGAGACTCATTGCTGTAGTTCGTTTCTTCTTGAAATAATCGCTGATGAGACAATAGGAACACGTGTACAATAAACCTCCACCAACACCTATTGATCTTGAATGGAATCAAAATAGAATTAAATTAACATACAATTTCAATTTTTATCGGAGAAGGACAACAAATAACCTGCGATAACTCCATGTGTCAAAAATAAGAGTTTGGGTGTGGTCAAAACGAGACCGCATGAGAATATACCGGTGCAAACGAGAATTGTTCCGATTAATATCATTCTTTTAGCACCATATCTCTTCATTAATAATGTAGCTGGTGCACCTACGAATTAGAATACGTATTAATTAATTTTCGAGTAATTTACAAACTGCAAAAATTTAGACAAAAAATATGGACGGCAGGTATCCATGACAACGATTTAACATCAATCTCTTGTGTTGTTGATGAATCGACGAATTTTTGAATTAGTAAATGAAAGAGGATTCCGAACGACTTCACATAACCGATGAAGAATAAATGAATCAAACTACAACCGATAATGATGATCCATCCCCATCCACCATCCAATCCTGGCGATGAAGGAACTTTTCCTTTCAATTCTTTCACCTTCTCAATTGTCGTGTTTCTCTTCATAATATTAGATGTAATGAAAAAGATAAGTACTTCTATGACAAATAAGAAATATAAGAAACGTTAATAAATAAATAGGTGGACGAGAGACATGTGAAAAGAGAAATGGTATAAAGAGAGAACATAAAAGAGAATATATAAAACTGGAAATTATTCGGGAGTAAATTTTAAAAGAAATTTTGATTTTTTTCGTAATTCCTCTCGTTCATTCTCGTTAATTATTATAAAAATATTCAAAAATAAAATACAAAAGGCGATGAAATGTAAGACTGATAAGATAATGAGAGAAATGGTGAATTCCCCAGTGAATTTGCGGACGAAATCGATTAAGAGAAAAATGAGAGTGGATTGAAACAGTTTGCCAATCTCTTGTAGACTCAAAGCAGGAGAATATTCTTCTTTCTCATCTACCATATCAACTATACCGGATATTAATAATGAAAAATATTCGCCCGTTAGAAATCCGCGAATACCACATAATAAACCATAAATTATTGGGTTAGTTGCGAAGAGTGCAATTGTTAGTGTCGACAGTGACATCATTAGAGCGTTGACGATTAGTAGAATAGTTTTGTTCAGTTTACTAATGTTAGAATGGAGAGAAAGTAATGAGATGAATAATCGACCGAATGTATCCATGAAACCATACGCCATGACAAAATATAACGTATGTGATTCATTTAATGAATAATGTATGATTGCGTGCGAGGGAATCATAACGGAGAAACTGATGACACCAAATCCTTGAAATAAATTAAAGAGTGAAAATATTAAGAATTTTCGATATTTCTTCAACAGTCTCCATTCGATCAGAGAAACTTTCGATTTTTTAGTATTACTACGAATTTTCCATTCCATTGGACGTGCTACAGCTGCATTGATCATCGAATGGAATACGGTGGAAGCGGTTAATAGAAATGCACCAGCCATCCCATAAAATTGAAGAGATGATTTCATAATGATGGGTAGAATTAATGCACCAATGCCTGAAGATGAGGTAGCTAATGAGAGAGCGAATGTTTTTCTTTTCTCGAAATATTCGGAGACGAGACATACGGATGGAATGTAAAGTAAACCACAACCAACACCAGCCATCACTCCATGAGAGAAGAATAACATGTAAATATTAGTGATGAATAATGAACAACTTACCAGACCGGCAGTAAAGAGAATCGATCCCATAAATAAAATTGTACGATAACCGAAACTGTCAATTAATTTGGCAGCGAAAATTCCTGAAAAGATGGAATTAGAGAAGAATTATATGGAGAAATGTTGATGAACCACAAAAACTGAAACAGAAGATATTGGCAGCTGGTAGAATTGATATGAATGTTCCTTTATTACCAAATTGAATGAGGAGGTGGTGGTAAAAAATGCCAAACGCTTTCAAATATCCCATAAAACTAAATTGAACAATGGAACATCCCAAAACGATCATCCAACCCCATCCCCCATCCGGAACTGACAATTTCTCATTTATCATTAATCTTATTTAAAATGGATCGATTGTCTATCGGATGGATTAGATAAATTAAATTATTAATAATTAACAAAAATTGGAGAAAGAAAGAAAATTAAATTATGATGAATGAGAATTGTCAATGGTCAAATGAGATAATCGATTGGAAGTTCTCCATTTCATCATTGCTTCATATGATTCCATTGAAATTCCATAAATTTCATTCAATTCCTTCACATCACATAATTGTGTAAGACCTAATCCGTTGAGAGAGTAACAGGTATGATAGAAATCGACCGCTTTACCCGGTTTATCACGAAAACCACCCGAAATAGTTTGTGCACATATTAATATGTAATCTCTCAATGCTGTTCGATTAAGTAATTGTAATTTTTCGTTATTTCCATAATAATCCGGTAAGAATTTCTCTAACAGAATAAATGTACCACCTTGCCAAAATGAATAACAACTGTCAACCAATTTATTCGTTCTACCGTTTAAACCGCCTTCATAAAACATTTGACGTTTAACGAGCCATCTAATCAATGAATTGATGTGAGAACGTTCTAATGAATTCAAAAGTTTCAACGCAGCTACCGAACAAAATGTATATCCGCCATGTGCTTCGATTGTAGGTGTAGCTCCAAAACCTCCTTCATATGTCTGACATTGTAATATGAAATTAATAATCAATTCTTTCCGATCATTATCAATCTCATTGATATTGTCTAATAACGATAGAACTGATAAAACACAATATGATCCACGTACGTCAATTTCACCATCAACTTGCATATGAAATCCACCTGATACATCTAACATCTTCATGAAGAAATTGAAAATCGAATTTCGAATCGATCTCAAATATTCATATCCTTCTTCCAATTTCAAAATACAAATGGAATTGACTGCCGCATAAGTAGATGCGACATGTGCTGCATGAAGTGGTGAACCACCAAATGATCCATCTCTTTCATTGAAACATCTTTTCAAAAATTTCAATAATCGATATCGTAAAACTTCATTCAATTCTTCTTTTAACAAATCTAAAGAATTGATCAGCCAATAAGACATCCATACACGACTCGGTTCCATAGTCTGCCAACCGGTGGGTAATAATTCCAAATGTTGACGTACAAAATTCACATGTGACTCGAAATGAATTTCAGATAAATGTTGTTCTTTTTCAAAATATTTCTCAAATTCTTCATAAATTATTAAAAGAACTTCCGATTCCTGTTCTTCTGTTGTACATCCATTTATCGGTTCCACTAACGCCTCACTCACATCAATTCTATCGTCGTATAATTTTGCAGAGAACATAATCGAGAATTTTTATGAAAGAATTTTCAGAAGTAATTTAGGAGAGTATTGAATTGGGTCAATTTGCTAAAGATTTAAATTTGAAAAGAATTTGAATGAAATAAAATTTATAAAATTATTGTCAACCATCAAATATTATCCATATCGATAAGGACAATTCAATCATTTAATCTTACGATTATTCAATTCAAAAAGATTTTCTTTCTAATGTTGGAAACACTTAACATGGATATTTATAGGAAAATTTTTGGCATCATCATATTTTGAGAAGATTTGAGAGGAAGTTAGAAAGGGAGAAGATTAATCGATTAAGAAAATAAAATAAACAGTTGAATAAGTTTGAATATAAATCTTATGGAGTATATGAAGAGACAAAAGAATATTTGACGATTTGACGATTTGACGTTAATTCTTTTGATGAAAGAATTTTATTAAATAAGTGTGAATAATAATAAGAAGAAAAATTCATATTTGTTATTTGAAAGAAATAAAACTATCGATCTCTATCAATGAATCATAACCATCTTTTAATAGACAGATATATCTGCAATCACACCATAATAGGAAATTTATCAATTTGTTCGTAAAAGTAATTTGATCATCGTCAGGAATAATTATTTTCACTTTTTTCGTGAGATCGACATCTGGTTCTTTGGATTGATTGGGAAGAAGTTGACAATTCTTTTGTCGATCCACATATTTCTTTGAATGATAAGGGAAGAGACTTTTCTTCGTTTTCTCACCTTTCCCTTTAGTATTCGGAGTATTTCCATTAGGATGTCTCATAGGCGAGAGAGAGGAAGAAGATGATGAATCGTCATTATTTTTCATTGAAACTATTTCGTCCGGTTTACTTACAATGAACTGTTTAATCGAGTTCATTATGTGGAAGAAAGAATTATATTTGGATGTATCGTTAAACTGATCAATATATTCCATAGCGATGGCCAATATCCGATAGAATTGTGCGGATGGATCATATTTAATTGATTCGTTATTCTCATTTAATTTCCAAGGGGATTCTATCCCAAAACTAAACAGACTATTCTCGACATAAACATAGAGATCTTCGAATAGTTTCTGATCGAAATTCAAATGATAACTCTGATGGATATGTGACATCTGAAATCTGATTATACATTTTTAAATTATGAGGATATTAATAATTTAAATTAAACTTCTTTTCACTTCTCGAATCGATGAGAATGATGTGAATAGATGGTTCATATGTAGCTAAGGATAAATGTCCGGCATTTATCATCAATTCTTTCCATTCCTCATGTAATTCATTCGCTTTCTCTAACGGATTACTACCGAAATGTCCATTATTGCACACTAAAAAAAATTGTGGAAAAATATTCGTTGAAATGTGGAATGAACTTGATGGATTTTCTTTTATCATCAAACGGTAGACTTCCAATGCGGAAATGGTACAACAAACGTCTATTTGTATTTCATGGAAAGGACGATAATGATCTTTCATCTGATGGAAATGAATTATAAGAAAGGAGTATATAATGAATTGTGAACTATTTTATCGATCTTTTTATCATCAGGAAATGGAATGAAATTATTCGATTTCAATACTTCAAATTGTTTCCTGCTATTATTACAATCATTAAAATTCAATTTATTTATTTCTTTTCCATTTCGTTTATCTCTCAAAAAATTTCTTTTCATTTCTTGTTCGAACGAAAAGAATCGTTGAAGACAACTAAACGGAGTTCGATTTTTCAATTGAATTGCCATCGATGTGCAATGTTCAATATCCACATCTAATACCGTTAAAATCCTTCAGTTATGATATTGGATATGTTATCAAACCTGGCAATTCACCAAACAATAGAATACATTCATTGAATTCAGATTTGAGGAACATTCGTCGCAATTGAAGGAGAAGTGAAATGCCGATACATATTGGAAAAGACGAATCATTCAATAACAATTGATCCCAAACATAAAATATTTGATAAAGAGGAAAAACATCTTTAAAAGGAAATTTATTAGAAATATCACAAAATAAACTAACGTGCAAACATTGTTAAGAACCAAGGAATTGCATAAAGATTTGGAACGAAATTAATTGCTTTTAAATGATTCGCTAATTCGGGATCATGGAATGATAAGAAATTTTTGAAAACAGCCAAATATTCTATGAATCAATATATATTTATAAATTAAGTTTGAATATTGAATAATAAAAGTGAACCTTGAATGACGACGGTATTATCTTCGATGAAGAAATAGTTGAGATATCGAGGAATAAATGCATTCAATGAATGATAAGCGAGTGCCTCATTCCCAAAATGTAAATGGACGAATGGTGCCGTCAACGAATCTAATCCTTGCCAATACGTTAAACCGTCATGAGACACACACCATGATAATAATATGCGTTTCAATATTTGATGTGCAGTTGGTGATGCCATCAATTCATCATATTGATGACAACGAGGAACATCCACTTCGATTTGTTTGGTTGATGGATTTGGATCGATGCGATTGATGGATTTGTAGAATTCAATAAGGTTATTATAAGGAATTGCTAATAAGACCATCCATGTGATTTGTCGTCGTTTAGATGGAATTCCATGGAGAGATATTTCATCGAATATCGTCTTTCGAGAAATGGGTAAAATGGATAAAAGTCGATCAATTCGATTACATCGATTCATTTGATAAGCGATATTCGTTTCTTTCACAGCAGCTGGTAGATCGTTGATTGATGAATTCTTCACATTCATCTCATTCTCGAAAAGTAATTGACAATGTTTTCTCACTTTATCGTTGTTGTTGATTGTCATAAGACTAAATATCTCCAATTTGTCATCAATAAATTGTTGGATTTCTTTCGAATTTTTCACTTCATCTAATTCGGAATGAAATGGATAGAAGATATGTTTGTCATAATCTTCCAATTGATTAATTAATGTATCAACATTAACGATAAGTATTTCATCATTAAATAAGGATGATGTATCTCTTCCCATTCCATACATCGATCCATCGCTCGTGATCAATTCAGGGAGACGTAATATTGATGCTTGTGAAGGTGTCATACGACCTGAATGTTCGAGAACAGTGAATGGATCACCACCTGATAATCTCCAATAATAATAAATATCATCTAGAGAATGTTCTTTGTAGAAGTGATCACTCATTCCTTGACAATGTTTCTCTAATCGAAGAAATGCCTCTTCTGTTTTCTCGTTATCGATCTCTTCATTATTCACATCATCGATCCAATTGAATTCGGAGAATATTTCCAGATCATCATCAAGAAATGAATATCGATCATTTATAAAATCACTTCGACATTTCACTTCATTGTCCAATTGAACTTGAATAATATCAAATGATTTCTCAATAAATTGATAATTCATTATATTTCCATTCTCAATAACACCATTCTGATTTAATAACTTAAATATTGGATGTCTCCATAACTCTCTGGTACTCGCTCTTTTCGATGGCATCAATTGGAGACAACGACAAATGAAATCATATAACGGTTTCGGTATATCATTCTCATCCAACTGTAAATCATTACAAATAATGAATAACGGATTCTTCCACAAAGCCTTCTGTCTGGAAATTATCCATTTCAATGGTTTCTGATCCCACAGCTTCTTTGACGCGACTAACTCCAAACAAATTACTCCCATCGACCAAACGTCTAATTTCTTCGTTAAATATTTATCTTGTCTTTGATATTTCTCTTGTTGATGATCGTTATTTCCATTTCCTAATGAACTGCTACTGATTATCGTCTCCAATTCTCTCACGTCGTCAATTAGAATATCATGTAACTGATCGGAATGTTCGCCCATCAGAAACCGTTTCATTTCCTCCGCCATCGACATCCATCTTTCTGGTGCCATATATTGAGGATAAGCAACAGGGAATTCGACCAATTCCCCATAATCCGTCGAATGGAATACATTCCAATTTGTCACTTTAATTTCATTTTCAATTATCAGACAATTATTCAATGATATCAATCCATGAATTATTTCATTCTCATGAAGATATTTAACAGCCGATAATAATGAATGAATTACCCAAACTAATTCTCCATAATGAAATTTACAATTATCCATCGAATAATCTTCTCCATTCAACGAACATTTATCAGATGTCATCCATCGATAATCTATATCCATCAATATCGATCTTCTCGTTATTTCTTTAAGTAAATTGTCGTCGGAATGCTCCTGAACAACTATCAAATTCCCCTGACGACGCAAAACGTCAATAATTTGTACTAAATTCTTTTGTTTCCTTAACCATCTCGTTTGTTGTGCTCGTCCCAAAAATTGGATTGATGAGGACACTGCCGGCAACCCATTCAAATCACTCAGACTACTATCATTCTGTTCAACTATTTGAATTTCATCTTTGAATTTTCCTTTAAGCTTCTCATTGTCAACTTTCCATGATGCATTTTGAACCTGATAATTCTCTGCTGCATGGATCAACAAAACACCAAATTCTTTTCCCATTATCGCATCAAATCATCTGACTTGAGAGGTAAAAGCTAAAAATTCTACAGTTTCTTTTCTTCCTAACACTTTCCTTTTCACATTCCTAAAATTCTTAAAATTTATTCTAAAAACCAATTAGTTCAAAGTCTAAACTTAACACTATTTATGTAATAGGCAAAAATTGTTCCGGAGAAAACTAAAAAAATTTGCTTGATACAAAAAATTATAATTTTAATGTTCTGCAGTTTTATGTACGAATGCCTAAATGAAAATTCAATAAATTTAATAAAAGAATGTTCTTCCAAAAAATAGTGATATTGCTGGGAATTTTATTGTTATTTTATCGGTTAATAATGTCGGAAACTAGAATTGAGACAAAAAAGAATGATTGTTAAAAAATAATCGACTTGATGATGTGGCGAAGAAGAGCACAAAGAAAACTAATAAGTTGAGAAATTAATTGCTAGTGAGTGTTTAATTAAAAACTCTTTCTGTTTTCAAAATTAATCACCGTTATTCCACTGTTTGACGATAATAATGTCAATAATGGTTCTTCAAGGTATATCTGGATGTGGTTTACTTTTGCACATATCAGTCGATACCTTCAACGTCGGATCACATATACATCCACAATTGGTGCATTTCTTATCAGCTGATATGGAAAAGAGAAAATAAGTGAAGGGAATTGGGGAAAATGGATGAAACTTTTTGAAGATTTATGACTACCCTTCTATCGATATTTAAAAGAGATTTAGAAGAGAATTAGTTCCAAAATTCTTTAGATTGTTCGAAATTAACTTGAAATGAGAGAATCGACTTAGGATTTCCACAAGGTACACTCATTTTAGCCGGAGTGCAATCGATGGCTGGTGGAGCGCTCGGAACTTTTTGGTTACATTGCGGAGGATTAGAAAGGCATTTACCTGTCGACTTACAGATACCAGCAGTGCAAGACATGAATAACAACAAATAAGAAGAGACAGAAGTAAAAGAGAAAACAAAAATCGAAAAGAATTCCTAACCCGATTAGTGTTCAATTTAGTTGACGTGTATTTTTATATGATTCTTATTCTCCTCCATTTCAATTTTCAATTAATAAGAATAATTAGATGAACATTAATTTAATAAATAAAAAAGGAGAAATTGTAAATTGATTCAGAATAAACTTTTTTCTTCAAATACATAAGAAGATAAGAAAGAAATAGAAATAAACTGAATTTTAACGGATGATATGACGACGGATACTTTCCCATATGTTCATTATACGAACGAGTGATAGAAGAAAATAAAAAAGTGAGACACCGGAAATCAACGAAATATATATTCGTTTATCTCAATGTTATTCTTCTGACAATTTCGTTTGAAGAGATGCATTGCTTTGATTTGAGTGAACTCTTTCCTACCATTCGAAGTGAATGAAGAGGTCGATGACGCAGGAGTTGATTGACGATGAGGAAATATCGAGAATACTTTGGGTGGATTAGATACGATTTTCTTATGATATACTATTTTTTCCAGTTTCGCTAAGGCGTTTGTTGATGGTTGTTGTGTAGTTGAAGAGATGGTCGATGATTCGGTGGAGGATTCCATGGAGGAATTAACAGATGATGATGAAACGCCTTCATCAGATTCTTCGAAAAATGTCAAATTTTCTTCTCGAACAATATGATGCTTGGAAATATGGTTCTCATATGAGGAGCGAAGTTCAACAAAATCGTTATTCAAATCAAAATTCAATATATCTTTATGTAAATAATTTATAATATTCTCTATCAATGAATAATATCTTTCCAAGATTTGTCTTGTCGATATTTGTTCAGTTCTCCAATTGACATTCTTCTCTTTGAATGCACTAATATAAATTTCTTCGATATCATCCTCCTCAATGATGGTATGGAGACCAGTTCGGTCAAACGGAGCCGATTTAATGATTGGTGACATTGTTCTTCGTTGAACGTCCTCTGTATTCATTTCCTTATTCATTTCAGTTCGATGATTTTCATTCTCATTCACTGAATTATCTTCAGAATTATAATCAGTTTCGTTATGATGTAATTCTGATGGTTGACATTGTTTATCTGTCGCGTCTCCAATAAAATCTGTCATATCACTATCATTATTTTGGGTGACGACGGTTGATGTTGTGGTGAGTTTCCTCAATTGTTCATGTCGATGACTCAATGGTAATTGGTAAATGTTGTCGATCGTATAATGTGAATAATCATTGAGAACAAGAATCTGTAATCTTTTCGGTAAATAGTTATACAATTCGGAGACGATACATTTCTCCGATTTACATTGTTCTTCATTCGAACTTCTCTGATCATTTTCTGACGATTGTGAAAATTGATGACTTTTATGAGTGGGAGAATTACCATCTGATGTTGCACTCGGCTTATGTGGGAATTTGTTACGTTTAATTGAGAAGAATTTATTTTTCTTTTTAGTCGGATTCAATTTTTCGTTGAAACTTCGCATCGATTTATCGTCTTCCAATGAAAGAGAACGCCGAAAATAATATTTGAATCCTTCGTAATCCATATCATTCTCGTTCACATTAATAGTGGATGGGATTATTTCATTTTTATTAATCGACAAATCGTCATCATAACGGGTTGATAATGGAATATTAGGGAAAGGTAATTCAGTCGATGATATTGTAGAATTCTTATGACTCGAATAATCATGTGTATCATTCATATCGAACAAATCTTTTATATTCGATTCATTCACTTTACTAACTCTGAGAGAATTACATAAATTTTGCGATGCCGAATGTAAGCGACGTCGGAGAAGTTGTAATGAAGCTAAAGCATTCGATAATGTCTCACGTAAAACTTCTTCCATTTGTTCAGCATCACGCACCGTTTGACAAAGTACGGCATGACAACGTAATTCCATTCTATGTCGAATAGTTATCGTTGGAATTTGTTTCGTCTCAATCTTCGAGGTTTTCGTTAATCGATGATGTTGCACCGGAATCTCATGACGATAAATCCAGACGAATAATCGTTTATATTGTGAATTATATGAACCACTAAAATATTTGATTTGTTGTCCGTGATAAATAGTTTTGCCTTGATCGTGCGTATAAGCTTGAAGAGATCCTCCATTCGATATATTCAACTTCATTTTCAAACTCGTTTTCCCATTATTCGTACAATGGTGCTTCCAGAGCATATCTACATGATTATCGATGAACTGCTCATGTTTCAAGATGTGTGTGACGTGGATGTTACCCAGATAAAGCGTGTCACAAGCGAATTCATCTTTCGTGATTTCCAGTTTAGCCGATCGTCGATGTGAAGTCAACATAGTTTTATTTTGTTGAATAATTTCCAACTATTCGACGACTTTTAATTTCTATGTCGTTCTTCTTTGCCGATGTCCTTCGTTGTTGACAGTTCATTGACAGTACTCACGAGATACCTTCCCTTCTAGATTAATCATATAACATTAGTCTGAAACTTTAATGAATATGAAGAATATCGAAAATTCATAAATGATAAAAATTAATCAATAGGAAATGATCTTTGGGATGAAGTCAACGGAATTGTTGAAAGTAAAAACATTTCTTATGTCCATTCATAATTTTTCATAAATTTTCGTTGAAGAGAAATGAAATGGAAATGTTGGAATAAACAAATAGGAGAAAGAATTATATTTGAAAGAAAGTAATTATGATAAAACGATTCTTAATTCTGACAATTTTCTTTCCTTCAGCTAACTCACAGAAAAAACGAAACAAATTGACTAAAAACTGATTCATCTTCATCCGCTGTGATGCGTACGAGAAAGGAAAGGATGATATTCTTCAAAAAGAAGATAACGAAATGTTTAAAATTATCGTAATAGTTCTAGCTTATCTTCTTCTTCATTTTTACCTTTCTATTCCAACATACACCTACTTAATTGATTTTGGTCGGATAAGAATTTATATTTTTCTTCATCTGTTTCATGCCAATCTTCAAAATTAAAAAATTCCTTTTAATTCATCTCAAATTTCATCTACAAATATTAGAAATTGCCTTCGAACTAAAAAATGGTGCCTGTAATTAAGTAAAATATCGATGGTAATTTTACCGTAATATTTCTTTTTTATGTGCAAAGCAGCACGTACGTCTCCTAATCTCTCATGAACATCTATCATGAATAAACGAATTTGCAATTCCAACATCCTCGGAATTGAAGCAGACAACAAAAATATCAATTACTCTCCAATATTTACTAGTTTCAATTAATATGATATATGATTCTTAATTTCGTAAAGTTAGTTCAAATATTTATCGAAAGATTAAGAAGGAGGAGTAGGAGGAAGAAGAACCATATCTGATTCATATTATCTTCCATCTATTTAGATATCTAGCGATCTAATCGAGAAATATATGAAAATGATACTTATTCCCAAATTCTATTCGATCATTTAATGAATGGGGCGGGAGGTGTTGATGAAGGAAATGAAAGAAAACCGGATAGTTGTTGTTGGGAATGTTACATCATCCTCATCAACTAGAGAAGAATGATGGGAAAGAAGAATGGGAGAAGATGCTCCATTTTTAGAAATATTTCTCTTCAAATAATTTCCGAACAATACGTATATAGTTACATCAACAATATGTGATTAAAAGGAGAAGACGTAGGAAAAGAATGTAGGTGTGTACATAATATGAAGTAATAATAATAACTTATTTTTTATAATTTTCTTTAACAATTAATGATAATAATAATAATTATTCAACTATTTTATTGTTGAACAACAATAAAAAAAAAAGTTGAAGTTCAACTAAACTATTAGACAAAAAGTCAAATAAGAAATAGAAGAAATTTTTGAGAATCCGAGTGGGTGGTGCTTCACTTTTTCATCGGAACCGCAATTGCCAAATAAAAGAAAGAAGAAGAAGATGTAGAAGATTGAGCAAACAAGTCAAGGACAAGTTATAATTTGATTCATCAAAAAAACTATCTTCCTTCTAAAATATTTGTTCGACGTAATCATACAAATTTCTACGTACATTTTATTCAAATCACCTACAACTATCGACGATAAAAAGAGAAATAAACCGGAAAATTTTAGGACCGACAGAGATTCCCCAAAAAAACTGTACGGAAATAATTCAAACTCATAAATAGAAACATGTTCTCAATTATTAATATTATGATCATTTGAATCATTTTCGTATTATCATTGTAGTTCGTCAGTACCATCATTTTCATTGATGAATAAATAATCTTAAATCGAAATGTTAAATAAATGATTTCAGCTGCCAAATGAAGGATAAATCAATAATCACTAAACATATATTTCCATTTCAACATTAGCTGTTACTAGGCAACATCGGCGTGCTTAGTTTCATTATATCAAAAGCAAAGAGAAAGATTTTTGAAAAAAAATTAAATGTGTTGAATTAAATCTTACTCTCTTTCTAATTTTACATACATCGATTCTGTATCACTTAACATGCACAACGAATTAATCGACTGAAGTAACTGAAAATTTTAATTTTATTGAAATAATCGATTATTCTTATCATCCGAATTAACGTGTCCGGTACGCGATCATACCTTTTAATGAATAAACCGAATTGAATTATCTTCCTTCCCCCCCATTCACTTCCTATGAATTTTTCTCAATTATTTTTGTCTTTGATGAACATTCGAAAAGAAGACAAATAATGATGAATACGTCGTCGAAACATAGAAAAAAGTTCCGAGAGGAAATCGAAGAGAAATAAGTGTTTCCTCGCATTCGTTCACTTTCTGTCCCATCTTCACATTCATCTACCATTCCACTCACCATCACTCAACTTCATTTTCAATATTTTAGCTCAATTCATTAATTATGCTCTGACATATCACTGACATTTTATTCGCTCCATTTAAACTGGACTATTTGTAGGAAGTGTCAAATATAATTCTAATAATTCGACAATTGTGGAATGTCATTCAAAATTAATGGAAAATTTTTAAATTTGTAATAAATTAAATCTTGTTTTTAAAATTAAACATTTTTCTTAAATTCACTTAAATGGGAAATATGTTAAATAAATAAAATTATTCTTCTCTCACAACAACAACAGCTAATGAAGTGTGATGTCTATTGGGAAGATAACAGATAATATTAAACTGAAAACTATTCATTCTTCAGCGTATCAGCAACATTCATATTTGTTAATTTTATGTATTCGACAACAATCGATTGCCAAATCACCATCTGTTGATCATTTGGTTGATAATGAGAAGAAACGTTCGACACATCCAATATTTGTTGACGTTAACTATTTTTATTTTCATATCTTCTCACTCCTTCACAAAATTACCTTTCAGGTATTCGTTCCGATCGATTTGATTTATTCATCGAAGTCGTTAAGAATTACTTTGAACAAACACCTTTACTCATCGAAAGAACAATTGAAATATTTTCATCAACAACGAAAAATTATTCCTTTCTATATTTTCGGTTTCTTTCAATCGAATATAATTGTTGAAAGTTTAATTAACTAATTAAATGAATAGATACGAACAAGATAGATAATTCTCGAAAACAAAATTACAGTTCCTCTTTTTCTTCTTCTTCTTATCGATTAATTGACATAATTTATTCTTGATCAGATGTGGAATATGAAAAAATTCTTCTCATTCGTACTTGGGTTAGTAATATAGTGAAATTGAAGAGGAAGACAAATAATTCTAAATTCAGAATTTTCAATCGTTACGTATTTTGATGAAGAATGATGACGATTTTGATCGATTTGGTTTCATTAGTAACAATCGTCAAGTTCATAATACGGATGAACAAGTATCTCTAGGATTCCTCAAACGTCTCGTCAATGAAACGGTTGGGAATTTAAGTGAATTATTCGGATTTATGGAGAAGATCATTCAACTCGATTTCAATAAGCAAACGGATAAATCTTATAAGAATACTATCGATTTCACCAATATCAATAATGTAATCAATGAAATATTTCCATTGAATAGTTGAGATTTTACTACTTTTATTAAATCTTCATTTTCCCCATTATTATAGATGAGAAGGAAGCAGTGAAGAATTTACGTACCAGAATTTTAATGTTTGAAATTAAAAGTTTTATTACGAATGTCTTATTTTCCCAGATCATTCCTCTATCTAATAGATATTTCATCGATTCCAATTAACTTTCAAGAAATTAATACCACAAAAAATCTGTTGAAAAATATTTTGACAATTTTTCAGTTGGTGAAAGAGAATGGTGTCCAATATCTGGAATTGGTTCATGCTCTGCTCATTTATTCAGCGTATTGGCTCGAATTGAAATGGGAAATCTTCGATTATAATTCATCTTTCCTCTCATTCCTTCTCATCAATTTGTTCGACAATTTCGAAACTTTCCTGTACCGACTATCAACTGATGGAAATGAAGATGTGACTAAATGTTTTGAGGCGAACCATGTGGATGTGGAAGAGAAAACTGCATTACCGTCGTTAATGGTAAAAAACGATTTTCCACTTCCTTCATTCTACTTCAATGAAATTCATCCATTAAGATCAAGATATATTAGCAAAGAAGATTACGTCGAGAATGTGGGAACGGAAAAAAGTCAAATTGAAATGATCAATGAATATTTCTCTCGATCGAACAATAAACAAAATTATTAAGTTTTCCTTTCCATCAGAATTATTAGATGACAAATATAAAATAATTATTAAAAAATTTATTCACTCGTCGTTTGTACGAGAACACTGAAGGATGCTTCTTTTTCTAAATGCTTCTTATATTCTCTTCCTGATACATCTCGTCCTTCGTCGTCGATCATCAGATAAATATTCGGATATGCCACACTCTCCAACATTATCAATTGTTTCGTTCCAATAAGTGAATGGACAAGGAATTCCGTTTCTTTTCCTATGGGCTGACCCATCGGCTAATTTTAGTCAATTAATCGAATTGAAATGGAAATCATCTAACAATATGGATCACATGCAAATGTTTCTCTGGTGTATAACCGAGATAATTGAACATGTTATGGAAACGATACTTATCGAAACCCGTCGGTATTACAACCCATGTGGCTATATTGAAATGAGGGAATTAGATAATTTACTTTTTCAAATTAATTTTAACCGTTTTGAAAATTGGCACCACTTCCTCCGATTCCATCAACCACTAAATCATTAGATGCACTTCTAACGATTTGTAATGTTCTCGTCGAACTCACTGACACGAATTGGATAATGTTATTATATTTCAATTTTTTCTTAAAAAATTCAATTTAAAAGAAAATCATTATAAATGCAAATTTTACCAATACTGAAGAATCTAATTTATTCATTAGACATTGTAATCGATCTTTCCCCACAACTGCCGATGTTACATCAGACGCTGTACTAAGAATACTCTATAAATTAATCAAGATTTAATTACAAGACAAAAGAAGAGTTAAGTTAATAGAAAAAATTTTACGAACGTTAAATAATTTCGACATTTTGGTTAGCGTTTAATTTCCTTGTTTTTATTATGGGAAAAGGCTAAATTTTTTATATAGAACTTAAAAGCGATTGACGTATTAAGAAAATATTTATTGAACATTCGGAACCTAAAAATCATTCTTCTAAATGAAAGATATGAGTAATTGATTATTAACCCATAATCTTAATTATTAGTAATTATTTAAAGTGTTCTAATTTCATAAGTTGAGAAAAATCGACAAATAATAAGAAAAAAAGAATAATTATAAAATTTATTTCGGAAGTTAATAAGAATAAATAGATGAATAAATTAATAAATAATAGTTTATGGAAATTGAGAACGATTAGACTTCATCCATTGAGATATTGAGATCGATGAAACTGACTTGCTTGCGAATTTTACGAACTTTTGGAGAGAATGCAGTTCGGTTTTCATAATTATGTCCATTCGATGAGATTTTTGAAAAATTATTGTTTTGTTGAATATTGGGAAATTGGATATTTTTTTGAGTATTATTGAACTTGGGAAGTTCCATAAATTCGTCATTGAATTGAGAATGAATATTGTGACAATTATCGTTGATTAACTCCTTCAATTTGAGACATCTCTTTGATTTTATAGTGTTATCATTGATTCGAATTTTTTTGCTTGATTCATTGGATTTGGGAATAGATACGATTTTTGCATATTGATACATATTGAATATTATGAAATAATTAAAATGATGTCGATTAAGATATGATGCTGAGAATGGTAAGATAGTAAATTTCGAGATTTTACTTCTCATTATATACATATTAACTTTTGATTAATACTAAATCTACACATTTCATTTAATCAAATTCCCAATTTTCCATATAGTTCTTCATCCGAACTTCCATATAATCAAAAGTTTGATTATTTTCTTTATCAAACGAACCGATAGAGATTATTCTGGAATGCACCAAGTATTCAAACGTGAATATTTTCTAAATGAAATATTATCTAATTGATGGGTTGAGACAACGAATGAAAATTAATTATTTACCGAATCTGGATATTATTATAGAATAATATCTAAAGTAGGATTTTCGGTGAGAATGTAAGAGAATGTTCGATTTTTTTGGAGAAGTTTAATCAAATTTCATGAGCAACTTTGATATTTTATTAAAAAAGTCCAAAAATCTTTAATACACACGCCGTGACCCGGGATCGAACCAGGGACCTTTAGATCTTCAGTCTAACGCTCTCCCAACTGAGCTATCACGGCTGTACTATTGTTCTTTAATTGTTCATAAATACTTAAGGATATTAATTTTTTAATAATATTATGGAACTTTTTAATTGAAGACAGAAATTCAATTGATTTTTTGTAGAAAACATTTGTAGTTTTATTATTCAGTTACAAATTTTTTTTCGTATATTACCTTATCAGTCAAATTAAAAGAATTATTCCTTAACGGAATTATATATCGAATTACCAATTAGTCAATTGTCGGAAAAAAATATTAATTATTTTATAATAAAATGAATGTAGAGAAAAGTTGTTTTATGAATTTTAAGCAAGAATAATCGTTAGAAAATATTTCGATAGAGAATATGATGAACATTACTTATGAAGTATTAATGTTCATTTTGACTTTAGTAAGTTTCTTTTCATTTCATTAGCAAAACGTTTCTTAAATATTCCGATCAATTTTACAATTAATTTAACAAATTAGCTAGCAATATTGTTGTCGTTTATAATTTTTTGTAATCGACAAATTAACTTCGGAAAAGAGGATTATGGTCCGACAATTAATTTGACGAGTAAGAAATTGAGGAAATTGAATAACCCATTCACATTGTCACTAGCTTCCAATTTATCTGATTGTTATTTTGGAACGACAAAAATTGATGTGTCGGTTGTCTTTGGAGATTTGAAAGGAATAAACTTCATTGCCCTTTGGCAAATATCGAAAGAAGATACGAAATATGTGTTCGATAATCTTCAGCATTTACTTCAAGAAGATTTCAATTTCGATCTGGTCACACAATCCTCTTTCCACAAATATATCCAGTTCAATTTCATTTCCAACTTTTCTTCCATGAATCAACCATCTTCCATTTTAAAATTCAATGCACAGAAAGAAGATAAATGAAGAAAAATTATCTTGGACCGAAAAATTGAGATGTTCAAATTATTCTTTGATAAAAGCGGAAGAAAATCAGAATAATATAAAGACATATTATCCACTAGTTGTTATGTGTTGGATAGAGCCGATTGAATTATATCCATTGCAAGAAATAGTTTAGTTTTAACTTTTATTGAAAAAAATGAAGTTTCCTTCAGATCAAGATAATGTCGGTGTTTCATATTTCTTGGGAAGAACCATCAGAATCAAAGATCCAATATCAATTTATCGGTTTACGAAATGGAGACATCATTCCTTATGAAGTTCTTAATATAAATTAATAATTTTCCATTTTGAACTTTTATTCAGATTTTTTATGGAGATGAAAAATTATCGGTTTGTAGCGTTTGTCTGGAAAATGAATCGACAATTCTTCTTCAACCGTGCAAACATCTTTGTTGTTGTGCTGAATGTTTCGAACACATCGACACTGGATCTAACGTCGGAATGGCAGGAAAATGTCCTGTTTGTCGTAATCCAATCGGTTCTCATAATGTAATCAAAGTAAATGAAGATGAGAGGAAGGATTGTAAAAAATAAACATAGTTTTTTAAACAAATTGTTTTATTTAATTAATTTTTCTTAAGTTAAATCTTAAATGATACTTCTTCGGAATGTCAATATAACAAATTGGACGGAGAAACGGTAAACTCAATTCTGTAGGAATAATAAAAATCACAAATATTTATTAAATTAGGAGTAAAAATAATGCGACAATTACTAATATCCCTTTTAAACTGAATTCTATTTAAAATAAGAATGTTCGTAATTGGAAAACATAGATTGTTCCACTCATGTAACAGTAAATTTGCAGTTAATTTTTCTTATCTGAAAGTTCTTGTATGGTTTATGTTCAGCTGTTAATACTGACCGTTAGGTTCTGACCTAAAGACGGTTCTGATAACCTTTTTGTTATTCTTCGTTTTTGTTACCATTTGGACATCACTATCATTTAGTTTGTTCTCAGGAAAAGATTGAAGGATTTGAACTGGATTTCGAATAAATTTTAGTGTGAATATGTTTGTTAATGTAACTCTGTTACCTGCAAGAAGAATTCTTCCAACTGACAGTCGTCAGTTAGATGCCGACGTTGCTGAAACCGTTGGAGAGACATCTGTCTCTTAAGCAATATGGGTGATATTGATATAAGTGACATAATTCATTCCATATTTCTATGGAATAACTTTAATTTGAGTATGAGATAAATGGAAATTTGATTCCATTGTTATCCATTCTGTCCAGTGCAAACTTTCTAATATTATATAATATTAGAATTCTAATATATTAGATTATATATATATTATAATAATATTATTCATCACGAGAAACTCATGTATCGATTAGGTGTCACCTGTTACCTAATGTTACTAGGTGTCACCTAATAGGTGACATAATAGTTGTAACTAATATTATTATAGTACTAGTTCAGTTCAGTCGTGTAATCTCATGTTGTTTTTTTTCATACTATTACAAAGAAGTGTTGCCTGTGTCAGGTTGATAAATAATGAAAATTGGACTTGAGGAAAAGTAAAAATGGAATTCATCTTCGATGTTACGATTAATATAAAATTCTTAGAACAACGTTCAAAAACTTTACAACATGAAAAATATGTTACCTAACAACTGATAAGTAAAATTGATCTTTTAGAGAACAAGGAAACCGAAAGAAGAACATGCAGAATATGGTAAAAGAATGAAGTTGCTATCCCTAAATGTACCATGGCTCCATTCACTGCATGCACCAAAAGATAAATTGGAAATCTATCTAACAGTATTAAAAGTTGTATCGGACGAACCACAGAGAGTTACTCACATTTGTTAAGCGTATAAAACATGAAATTCCATTGTTTTTAAACGAATACTAACGAATTAAAATTTATTTTTGTAATTCATAGTAATGAAAATAAATAAATAGAAATAATCTTAATGAACTAAATTGAATTGTTACTTGATTTAATTTTAAGTTAAAATTTAATTTAACATACGTAGAATAGAGAACGTAGTATATTTTGGCTGTAAGTAGTAAAAGAATAGCACCAGGTTGTTTATATAAAAAGTTTTTTATTCTAAAAGTTTTAAAAACGAACATAAGAGAGAAAATAAAACTTTATTATCTAATAAGACATGAGAATTGTATTAATATTGGAGTGTTAACAACTATAATTATTTTTCATTTGGAATTGAGAACTACTAAACTGGAGTGATCCGTAGCACGAGGATGAAAAACAATGATGAATGTGTGTTACTTATCATAACGGGTAAAAGATGAAAAGGTAGCGGAGGAAAAGAAGAATAGGTGTTCAATGCAAGTTTTTAATGTACACCTTGAAATTGGCACATAATGTTAACTAAAATTGATGTAGGTGCCTAATGATCTTCTCATTATTACCTTCTAATGTGTGGAAATGAAAATATTCATCTCTAACACTCAGTTTTTCTCTTTAATCAATATTAATTCACGCCATCCATTTCTTCCATAAAGCGTCTCGACGTGGGAATTGTAGGAGCATCATGCCGCTCAACTCCAGATGCGCAGAAAGGTAGAACATTCAAATCAATTTGCTTATCGACAGAGATACATGAAGTTCCCCCTACCATTCATGGTGGCATGTGTTTACTTGTCTGTTCACATGTTGATTGAAACAGATCCATAAACAATAGGTGTAGTGTATTATCAGCTTGCTTCAGGATTGAAATGAGAATGGAGAAACGAATCTTTCGAATATTACACCATATTCCGAATATTTTTTCCTTAATTATGTTCATCAACTTTCTCCTTTGAGATATTATCTTCGAATTCCTTCTTCACTTACGAAAGAAGAAGAAGAAGGGAATGGTGAAAATTCGGAAAGGAACAATTCTCTCGGAATTTGATTCTTCCTTTAAACCATTTTCTATGTTT
Source organism: Seison nebaliae (assembly GCA_023231475.1). Lineage (NCBI taxonomy): Eukaryota > Metazoa > Rotifera > Pararotatoria > Seisonacea > Seisonidae > Seison > Seison nebaliae. Next base: position 46,063 of record JALJEE010000928.1, read on the forward strand.
CCTATGTTTTGTGAAGCGAACTGCCACCTGTTCTTCTGATTGGCTGAGAAACTATTTTCTATAATTTCATCGAACAAGTTTCATTCATATGATAACAGTTGTTTTTTTCGTATGGGCAGGTTGTCGAAATTCCTCATTCTTAATTTTCACACGAGCTTCTATTCGTAACTTCCGGACGATCGAAGAAAGTAACGGCAACTTCAAAAAATCAAGTTCTTTTGAATAACATTTTCTTCTTCTTTCGTCTCCTATGCTAATAACGTTCGTTAAACGATCCAATTAATCTTCTTAACGTCTTGCTTACAGTAATTGAATTCCGACTGCGTATTCAAGTGTTTAACGATTGCTCTTTCTCCTTTTTAATTGTAATTGCTACAATAATTTTTCGAGGAAGATCTCCTCGTGTGGATGCTGTCAAAATTGGAACGATTTCAACGATTTCAATTGTGCATAAGTGAAGAATAATCGATTGATAGGAGTAGAACTTGTGAGGAGAATGCCAACGATAATATGTAGAGGATATGTTACATATAATCACCAATCGAATATGCACTACAATGGAATTATGTAAAATGATTTATATAAGTCAACTAAATATCGTTTTTTATGATGGTGAAGGAATCATACTGAAAGTTGATAAGAGATTGGCATTTTCACAACATTCCCTTAATGGAAGAAGAATAGACGAATCTTATTAATTAACAGAAAATGGAAAGAAGAATGAAGTTTTCAAGTGCTTCACACACTGTTCATATGTATTATCAGTATTTACTTTAAAAGGGATTTGGAAAAGGAATGGAAGGAAGAAAAGCATTTGACAGTGACAGAAAATTGGTAGACGATGTTGAGAGTGCGGAAGGTGCCAAACGGAACAACGGAAATCATTTGGTATGAACTCAATTTAAGATTTTGTTTTGTTCGAGAGAAAAGATTAAGTAGGAGAATAATTATCAGCGAAAGAGAAAATGAAGAAATAATGGAAGATGAATATTCTCAATTTAGTTGGGAGAGAAAGAATAGGAAGCCAAATTTGCGCGAGAAAACAAAGGAGAATTCCTGATAAGTCGTCGGCATCAAGTAGATTTGTTTTCCTATTTTAAAACTTAAACAACAGTCGATTGCAACATGCATATCGATTTGGTTTTCTCCCCGGCACATTTCCATTCAGTTTTCTTTTCTTTCTTTCTCCTCAATAACTCTTCACAATAACAATGTGATTGAATTTCTTTGAAAAAATTATTTATTCAATACTTTTCATCATTCAAAGTCATCTTCCCCTCATCGCCTCCAATTACACTACCATTCCGTTATGGTTCTTAATTTCTTAAAACGAAATAGATCATTTAATGTTCAATTTCCTGTGATCGGTTTCTCTTTTAATTTTGAAAGCGATTAATGATTCATATAATTACTGCTGTACGAATGCACCAATTTGTAGTTATATTAAAAATATTTAGTAGAACATCCAAATTTATCATACCGTTATCACTCGTTATCTTCCTGCAAATTAATTGTTAACTGCAAATGAAAAAAACTTTATGTTTTCTCATTTTTCATCGAATAGTTTTGCAGCATGTTAATTGTTCAAAAAAAATTGTGCATTGAATGAAAAAGCATTTCATTAGAAACTAACGAAAAATTTATTAGTAATGATGATGACAAGGATGGAATATGTCTAATGTTTGATATCGTTTGTCGGAGACTTCTGCCGTATCTAATAGTCTTGTCCCTCGACAGTTGTTACTTTCATCGATGGTTGCCATCGAAGTGAAACAAATAATTTAACATTTAGAATGACATCGGCTAAGTTGCACAAAAGAAGTTTCTTTTATATTTTTGTGAGTCTTTATGTGATGAGATCTGTGATGGCATTTCCTCGTCTAACGATCATCATAATGACAATTGATAAAAACTTAATGTCTTCTCAATTGTTCGATTGTTTCGTTCTTCATTTAGTCAGTTGATCATCGCTAATTTAACAATTGTAAAATTCTCAATTTCTTTTTTATTATTGAAGCAGAAATGTTTATGATCAAATCGTTGTTAGCGGAAAATTTCCAAGAAGAGAATAATGAAAAGAAACAGACGTTGTTAACAGTAAATCAAAAGAAAGAGATAAATGTAATTACACCTGAAACATCGCCAGGTAGTTCCAATGGGAAGAATTGTAGAAAGAGGAAAATGTCGAAAGCCTCTCCAATCAAACATAATTTATCGACACCTCCACTCTCACCCCAATCGGATAGTCCACCATCTGAATCGTCGACTCATCTACCAGAGAATAAGATTAAGAAATCACATGATTTATTAGGAAGCAGTTGTTCATCGATTAAGATAAATGATACATCCAATCAAGATTTCGAATTGTTGAAGAATATTTACGTCAATGCTGTTCTCAATCTTCTCATGAAGAATGAGAATAAATCAATAAACAATCCAATTAACCAGAATATATTCAATTCCTTTGAAACCACACACACCAATTCGAAGAGTGATGTAAAAAATAATTTGCAGTTATCTCAATTTACTGAACAGACTCAACCGCAACGAACAAACAAAAGTGAAGGGGTTAGTACTAAAAATCAAAAAACAATTAAATTACCAGTGAATGAAAAACAAACAAAAACCTTAACTTCAACGTCTGCAATCTCTGATTTTATTTCTGTTGTTTCTATACGAAAACCATCAAATGGAGAAGACGAAGGTGCAAATGGAAAATCGTCACAATGGATCCCAAAGAGTGTGAACAGTACCAAAATGAAATTGAGCGTTAACGAATCAGGAATGGCTACTTATTTCAGTTGTAAGTTGTGTGGGAAGACTTACACAACATTAGGTGCACTTAAAATGCACATTCGCACACATACTCTTCCATGCAAGTGCAACATTTGCGGAAAGGCTTTCTCGCGTCCCTGGCTCTTGCAAGGTCACATTCGTACTCATACGGGAGAGAAACCTTTCCACTGCGAAATATGTTCGCGATCATTTGCCGATCGTTCTAATTTGCGAGCACACATCCAAACCCACTCAAATACCAAACGTTATTCGTGTAAGAAATGTCAAAAAACTTTTTCTCGAATGAGTCTCCTTAATCGACATCTTGCTGAGAGTAAATTGTCAGTTTGTTGTTCAAATAATTAATTTATTCATCGTCTTCATCTATTAACTTATCGACGTAATAGTCAAATGAAACACGAAAAATTATTAGCTGATCAACCAAATTTTACGGGGTAATTAAATAAATACAAGTTAGAAAAATAATTCTTTTCTCCTTTCACATCATAATTTATTGAACATTGATTTACTTAATGAATTCTATATTATCTACAAAGTATAAAACTGATTTATTAAATATTCCTAACTAACTATTTCTTCTTCATATTTTTGCTTTCTTTTAAATAAAATGTATGCACTTAATTTATATATAATCAATATAGTTAAATCATTAAAAATTCATTCCCTCCAATCTTTTTATTTTATCTTAATACGAGGAACTTTAGCAACGAAATTGAGAAGATATGAATGATAAGTGGAGAGGTACGAGGAATGAGAATGAGAAGGCACAAAGTCGTATGGAAAAAATTGTAATTACTTTGGGACTTCTAGCACGTCCATTCTATTAATTGGAAGAAAAAACAATGTAAACAACAGACTGGCTAAATATATTAACATTTTCTAATCTTCTCAAAGTCAAACATAATGTTCATGATGTCATCGGTTTTCTGCTACAGATTTTATTTGATAAAAATGAATTCTTCTTATGAGTATATGTAAATATCTATAAAAATATGAGAAATATATTAACGGAAGTTAATCTGTTAATCAGAATATCTTTTTATTACAGGAAAGGAAATGCAGTATGGAGAACCTAATTGTAAATCAATATTGTCGGTTGCCGAATTATATGTCGTATTACAAATTAACCACATTATGGTTCGCATAATCAATTTTGATAAAAGGGTAGTCATTGAAAGGTAAATGGAGAATGTACTTTTGTGCCATTTTGATTAAAAATTAAAGAGAATTTGAACTTCATAAATAATCATGCAGAGAAACTTGAAACCGCAAAAGGTTGGCATAGTTTAATTTTGAAAAAAATTTAAACGGACTATATTTATATTTAATTTATACAATTTCACAGTAATTAATTAACGGAAAATAGAATGTTAAGTATTGTGAGGAGATGGATGAAAAGTAGAAAACAAGTTTTAGATTATTTGATAGTTACTTCAAGTGACGCTCATTGCTCCGAATATGTTCGACATGAAGATAAAATAAGAGAACGAATTAGTTCCTTTTCAGGATCGAATGGACATCTCTTGATTGGAATGGATGAAGCATTTCTTTGGACTGACGGACGATATTATTTACAAGCAACAAAACAATTATCATCCGATTGGAAATTGATGAAAGAAGGTTAATCAGAATAATTCATCAATTCCAATGATGTTTTTAGATGATGATAAAATGGAAGAATTGTTGGTGGAAAAAGAATCATCGAAAATCGGACTCGATTTCACTCGTTGTGATATCGGTTAGAAAATATTGATAAATTAAATATTGATGATATTGATATATAATGATTTTGTTTCAATACAATTTCAGGATTATGGAATCGAATGACAAACATTAAATTTATTGATATATCAACTGATGGATTCTTTGAAGAGGAATTAATGAAGAATTTCGTGGAGACGAATGGAGAGTATCATAAGAGAAATGGAATATTTCTTCATGATTCGAAATTCTCAGGGATACATTTCTCGGATAAAAAAGAAGAATTGTGTAATGATTTGAAATTTGTTCAATCGTCTCACATAATTATTTCGTCACTGGATGAAATTGCTTGTTAGTGTTCGATAGCGGTAATCTCAACATTTGTTTCTCATCACGAAAGGGCTACTAAATTTGAGATGTTTGAATGAATTTAAATATGTTCCATTCTTCCTCTCATTTGTCATCGTGTCGAGTAGTGGAGAATGGTTTGAATTAATTCTTATTTTATTATCATTCAAATTATTTTATTCATTCAGTTCTTTCTTTTGTGATAATGTTCAAAGTGAATCAGTTCAAGATTATTTGAAGAGTAATAATATAAAATTATTTCCATATAATCATTTTTATGATTTCTTACAATCGTTATTGGACAATCCGATTAATACGAAAATTCAAATGGATTTAACTGCCAATGTAAAACTATACCAAATAATTCCAGAAGTTAATTCTCCTAAAATTTATTTTATTCATTTCTTTCTTTTTTCATTTAGGAGAAGAGATCGATTATTCCCTCACCGATCGCTAGAAGAAAATGTATAAAAAATCCAACAGAAATTAATGGATCGATTAATGCACATGTTATTCATTATTCATATAATTTAAATAATTATTTCAATAGAATCGAGATTCAATAGCTCTCAATAAATTTTTGAGGAAACTGGAGAATTGTATAAGATCAAAAGAGAAGATAACGGAAATCGATGCCTCCAATATGATTCATGAAGAACGAAAGTTTTAACTAATTCTTTCTTAACTAATTTTAAACAATTCTTATTTCAGAAAAAATGAGAATTTTGTTAGTGACAGTTTCGAAGCAATTTCAGCTAGTGGACCTAACGGAGCCATTATTCATTATCGACCAGAAAATGAATATTTCATTCAACCATCATTACCATATCTGTTGGATTCAGGTGGTCATTATTTGTTAGTTATTATTCTTCCATCAGTCAAATTTCCTATCATTATCACAGAGATGGAACAACTGATGTAACACGAACTATATTTTTCCAAGAACAACCAAACCATATTAAAGAGATGTATACGAAAGTGATAAAAGCTCATATTGGTGTGGCGTCGTTAAAGATACCTAAATCATATGATAAAGAGAAGAATATCTGGTTGCAATTGGATGCAATAGCTCGAAGTGAATTATGGAAGTTTTCCGGCGATAACTATCTCCATGGAACGGGTCATGGAGTTGGCTACTTTCTGGGAGTTCACGAAAAACCCATAATGTCTTATCGATATGGAAATGGTGAGAATATAACATTCAGAGATGGAATGATTATAACGATCGGTTAAATTTTAATTCTGCTCATCATTCTCATATGAATGATCATCTGGAATAGAACCTGGATTTTATTCGACTGATAATTATGGAATTCGATTTGAGAACTGTTATCTAACTGAATTGCATGTTTTAATTTCAATTATATCGATATAACATTTATTTATAAAATAGGATGATCATTATACATTTCGTCCATTGACACTCGTTCCAATTGATACGAACAATCTTCTTAAACATCTATTGAATAAGAAAGAAATGGAATGGATCAATAATTACCACCATCTTATTCAAAAGGAAATATCTGGAAATATAACAGAAACTGTCGATGTTCAATGGATGAAAGAAAAAACGGAAAACATGAAAAATTTTTATTAAAAGAAATATCGAGAAGCTATATGGAACCAGACCAATTCTCCAACATCTACGAAACCAATCTGCGAGCAACCTAATTTTTATAGATTACTAACAAAATTTGTAAATGAAAAATATAAAACTAGCCGAATAATAATTTTTGTTGATTTGTTCATTCAAGCTTAAAATTTAAAAAAAAATTTTTTCCTAATGTAAATGTTCATGAATTATGAATGAATTAAATTATTGAAACGACCAAATTTAGGCTCAATCAATACAGAGGAATTCTGTTATCATATACCAACATATTATACGGTACATAGACATTGATGGAAAAAACGATTGAATGGGATGGGACCGAATATAAGACGAACAAATTTATCGGAAAAGTTTAATTTAATTTAATTTAATTCATTCTAAAACCAAACTAGGGAAGTTTCGGCAAATGTTATTTATTCGATGGGGAACATGACACAAAGATTGCGGTGAAATATATTGAAATTAGACATCACTCGGCAGCAAGATTAGAGAAACTGACGTCAGAAGTGATGGTACAATCCAATTTGATTCATTCGAATGTCGTTCAATTATTTAACGTTTTACAAAAATCATCACAATTTCGTATTCTTCTCGAATATTGTCCGAATCAAGTTAGATATTATTAGAAATCAGTTAAATTCAAACTAGTCGGATTTTAGGATCTTTCTAAATTATTAGAGAAACGAAATAAATTGACGATAGTGGAATGTCGTTTTTTTATGAGACATATAATGGAAGGAGTGAAGTTTATTCACGATAAGAATTATGTTCATTGTGATCTTAAGCCAAACAACATTTTCTTGAGTGATGGTTTAATACCGAAGATTGGTGATTTTGGATTGATCACATCAATTTATGAAGATGAGCGACATATCGGAAGGTTTGTGATCTTGTGATGAATATGAAAATAAATTAAATTTTTATTAGGGGAAAAGCCGGAACGTCGACATATATGGCTCCTGAAATCATCAGAGATTATTGTTTCTCTTATGCATCAGACATATGGGCATTAGGTGTCATATTGTTAATAACTCTTTCTCTCTCTCTCTCTCTCTTTTATTATTTTTTATAGTTACAAAATGTTAGATGGTCAATTACCATTTAATGGAACAAAATTTGAAGAATTATTCAAAAACATGTTAGAACCAAGAAGGCGGATAAGACGACGAGATGTGATTGATGCAGAATTGTTATTAGATAAGATGTTCGAAGTTTCTATGGAATATCGGATAACATTACGTGAGATGGAGAAGGATGCTTTCTTCAAAACTCCAATTCCACTGCAACTCCCATTGTCCGCATTTCAATCGATACCGACATTCACTCAATCTCAAATGAGAAAATCAAAAAGAAAACGGATGAGCGTGAAAACGAAATCGAAACAATTCGAAGAATTCATCAATTGGATAACTTGTGGAGATGATGATAAATTGAAAGAGAATTTGAAAGAAATGAAAAAGGATCGATTAATTTACGTGGATCAATGGTGGAAGACGGCGAATGGTTTATGTTATTTGTTGAATGATGGAACGAAAGGAATTCGATTTACAGATAACTCGATTGTTTGTCAATTCCCCGATTCGTCAGCCGCAATCACATATGCCGATAGAATGTTGCGAGAAGTTGAAATTTATCAATTCAATGAATTCTCTTCTGATTTTTTAACGAGAAAATGCAAATTATTCCAAACTATTATGAAGAATATGAAATTCGCAAATAAACCATCAAATCGTTTTCGATCAAGAGTATTTCCTCTTGAACATTATTTATTGAACAACAATTATCAGATATGGTATCTCAGCAATGGAATTGTGCAAGTTCCACATTATTTAACTTTCCAATATTTTTTATTTAATTTTTTTAGGTTTCCATCAAACACGATTGGAAGAATACAAATACGAAAGAATATCTTCTCTTAATGAAAGAGAAGAAAATTATTTATATCAATTCTCATGACGAAATAGAAGATATTCTGATCAATAGGTCCTTCGATACGCATATATCATTGAAATGTGCTCTCCGTTCCTTTGGTGAATTGATGAAAGATAAATGTTTCGATCTATTCAATTATTAATAATGTGCCGCGTCAATATTATTAATCGTTTTTGGAAGAGTTCTTTTGATGATAATCGATCAATGTCCATTCAAAGGATAAATATTGAAGCTTCAAATTTTAATGACTGATAATTTCATAGGCAAATATTTAATGATATTTCCAATTACTGTTATATTTCCATGATATTCACAAGACAACCATTTCCATGGAAACGATAAGAAAACCTCAACCAGATTTCCGAGGCATAAAATGGGATTGGGTTATGGATCAATGTCAGCAATTATTCCAACACGCTTCCTCTGTACAATCGCTCATCTGATGTCATTATCGTTGTGCATCGGATATATCGATGACAATCTTTGGTGTACTACAAGATCGTCAGCGGCAGCGACAACACTATCAACCGTACTGGCAATTGGAATAATATTTATTTTGTTCGAAATCGCGATCTACATCACGGGAATATCGATGTTCCTTATGATCCACTCTTTAATCTTGACATTTCTTCACGCACTTGGCTCTTGTTTACTTAGCGCATTTCTTTTCGATTGTTGGTGCTACGTACGAATATGGTGGATATTCATCTTATTCTCTTTACTACCCTTCGTAATGGAAATGATTTGTATCGTTCGTTTTCTAATTAAAAAATCTAAATGATTTTCTCTTCTCTAATTCTCATTCATTAAAATATTTATCGATAAATTTTAACTAATTTCATTTGAAAAAAAACCATAATCTTATTTAGACGATTCCATTCCAATATGGATTTGGAAGTTGTGGGAGATAAATCACCAAAAAGTTTAATTGACATAATAATGTTAGGAATAGAAATTATAGACATAAAATAATTTGAATTCATCTCAAAATAAAACTAATTTCATTCGACATCCGAATTGTTTGGTTGGATGAGTAGAAAGGACGATGATAAAATGAATTAGGATAAATAACACTAAAATGAATCGATTACAAATATAATGGGAAATATAATGAGTTATATTGTGAAATGGTTAGGAAACTGCCAAAGCAACAATTGTTCTGTCGGAAATGTCTGAATGTGTCTTTAACGAAGAGTCATGCATTCAGGGTGATAAAATTGTGAAAATTGTAAGGAGGAATTTTTTTATAGAAAGAATAAAGGATATACATGTATATATATATATAGTGTATATATGTATATCGAGAAGTTATTTTCTCTTTTTTGAATGGATTGAAATAAAACGGTTGAAACATTAAAATAAAATTTATATATGAACTCTGAAAGAAGGTTGTGGGGGTGTTGATCTGATAATAATTGATATAATTGTTTCTCAACTTTAACAAATACAAATATTCAAATGAAGGAAATTAATAATCGAAAGATAATTTTAGTTTTACTTTTTTCTCCAATACTTTTCTAACTTCTCTTCTCGATCTTCATCGCTTATCTGGTCGTTCGGGAACGCGGGGAGGAATATATGGTGCTGCCTTGTTCGTCCGTGAAGGAATGGTTGGAACATCACTATTGCTTCCCGATGGAGCCATAGGAGCGTTGTTGCGTTTCATACTTGGCGATCGGTGGGTGGAGTCGGGACGAGGTGGAACAATTTTTTTAGACATTGGATTTAATCGTGCATTTGAATTCATCGAATTGTTCATTTGTTCATTCGAATTCATCCAAGACATGTCGACTTGAGGAGGAACGGGAGTTGATACAGTTTTCATTTGTACTTGATCAATAATCTTCAATGCCTCCGTTGTACATTTATACAATTTCAAAAGTGACTCACGTCTTTGTGTCTCTTCCGGACTCTCCTCCATCAACTGAACGACGTTTCCGGTCGAATAGAGCATCGGAATAATTTCTTCTCCAATGAAATTTTTCAGTTTTTGGATAATGGAATGCATAATCGCTTTCGGCACCAAATCCTTCGTCGTTCGATTAACGATCTTTTTGTACGAATCGACTAATGTTCGAATCGTTTCGATCTGTCTCTCCAGATTAGGCGACACTGACACTTCGTCGGCATTTCGACCATCACCAACACCTGAATCTCCCGAACTATTTGTTGGTTCGATCGTATTCTCTTTTGAGGGATAGACTCCAGCACGAAGGAATGACGCCTTCCAACCATCAATATCATCAATCGATTCACAAGTCAATTCCAATTGTTTATGATCTTTGAACACATTCCTCGAATCATTATAATAAAGAGCGAATGCATGCTTCTTACTCATGAAACCACCAGCATCGATATCTCTCAATTTCATATTGTCTAAATTAATCATAAATTTCTTCTCTTGTTCTGTATCGTCCTTGTACCATGATAACGATTCCGTCGTCATAACGAACCAAAACGCTCGTTGTCCTTTCAAGAAACTACCAGACGGTATTCCCAACCATCCTTTCCTTATCAATTCATTACCTACTCGTCTCTTACCATCACTCTGAGCTTTGTTCGTAGCATTATTAAAACCGATGAAATCTTCATGATTCGTATTAATATATGACAACTGATAATCGACATATAAAAGCAAATTCGTTTTACACGTATCCTCCAATTGTTGGAGATGTGTCACGATAATTCTTTCTGTTTCATCTCTCAATCGTGGATATGAATGCATTTCATTTGTTATTTTTCGAATACTAATTCTTAATTCTTCCGTCACCATTTCAATACAACGAACAATCGGCGCTCGTAAATCCAACATCTCATTCTTAATTACTGCTTCAAATGCTTGATCTGGTGTGAATAATCCAGTTCGGACAGCGAATGTATTCCTGATAGTATAAGCGATTCGCCGTCGTAAATCTTTTTCGTCTCTTTCTTCTTTCACTAATTCAAATGGGAAACGTTCGTGGAATATTCGATTAATTTTTGCTCCACCAGATAATTCGGCCGTATTGACAACGTCGCCACTTCCTTCAATAATCTTCTCAAAATTTATCGCTAATTGTTGGACCAAATGTAACATAGTTCGTGATTGATGTGCTGGATCATTAGGTTGTACATATTTAAATTCTTTCACATCTTTCTCTAAATCAGCTTGTTGTGCCAATAAATTGTTACGAATACCTGGCAACTTCTCTCGAATATGATTTGTTAATTGTTCATTCAATGTTCTCTGAAGATATGATGTTCCCATACGAGACGATAAATGACGATATGCAGGATGTCCTAAAAAGAATTGTTTCTCAGCAGCTAATGCTGAAACGATATCTTTCCTTCCTTCGATATCTTGTTGACTTCGATTAACTACTCCAATATATCCGCGTCTTAATGGGAGAAGACGATTCTCTAAAATATCTCTTGCATGTGTTCCTGCATCCATCAAATCCAATTTAGTAATAACTCCAATTGTTCTCAATCCTTGAGGATCGACTTCTTTCGCTAATTTTAATGCATCCGAATTCGCCAAATCACTATTTGCTGGAGTAACAGCTAAAATGAGACAATTCTCTTGTGTAATAAATTCTAAGATCATGCCTCTTATTAATTGTTCGATATTGGCCGGTTGATCACCTACCGGCACTTTCGTCATTCCCGGTAAATCGACTAACGTCAAATTGAGTACATGAGGCGAAAAAACTTTCAAATTAATTGGAACATTCGAAACGCCTTTATTCTGACCAGTTGCTCGATCTGTCTCATCTTCAATCTCTTTTCGAACCGCATCAAAATCAGTTAACGGTTGTCCTCGTCGATGGAGGAATTCGGCATATTCCGTATTCGAATGTAATAATTGTAAGATCAATGGTCGACGTGTTACGATTCCATTACCACGTGGTAAGAAATCTTTTCCTACAAAATTCTCCAACACCGAACTCTTACCTGCACTCTGTCCACCGACGACAGCTATTTGAGGTAATCCCACTGGAAATTCACGACCAAGATTGGTAAACGCATCTTGCAATGAATTCACAATTGGAATGAGTTCCTCCATTCCTTCATTTTGCCACGACATCCTCTAATCAAATGCTCATTTGTTCTTTTAAAATAAAAATTTCCTCGACACTTTTTCCTGTTTCCCCACCGTTTCCAATTAAAAATAATCTATTGAATAAAAGAAAGATCATTAATATTTCCATTCATTCTCTGAATAATCATATATTCTCTCAGGAAATTGAAACAATGAACGAACTGCAACATAAATGCATTATATCAGATGGAGAAGACATCAAATTATTATTCTATTGTCTACAAATTCTTATCAGTCGCTGACAGTCAATCGACAATTTGTAGGAGAGATACTCACTTCAATATATTCATCAAACAACTCTCAATAAATTGTAAATTAAATTATCATAATTTAATACTAATGTTAATCAGTCACAAATATATGATTCATATAAATAAAAAGAGTCAACTCGTCTCCTGGACATACAACCACACATTCATTAGACAACATCAGGAATTATTCAATTTGATAATTTGAACTTAAAAGACAACATTACCTACAATCGAATAAAATGGAATTTTACATTAAAAATTTCTAATGAACGAGAATGATATAATGTCGATTGAAGAAAGATTATTATGTTACATGAAAAAATGAAATTATCATCATTATCGTTGAAAATAATATGGTTCGGTGTCTAATCTTCCGTTCGATATCTTTCTAGAAAGAATAATCTCATGAAAGAAGGAGGAATACTTCCATTAATTTCTGTAAGAGAATTCATTTCAGATCATACATCGAATTATGTAAGAAATAATGGGAGAATTGGGCAAAGTATTAATATTAATAATAATTGTCAATGAAGGAATAATGACAGTCGAGCAAAGAGGAAATCCAGTAATATTAAAGGAAGTTCGCGCTAAAAATGACCTTCTGTCAACAATATACTTTGACTGTGAGAGGAAAGGAAAAGAAGAAGATAAAATAATAAAAATAACATATTCGAATAATTCAATACGCATGTAATCTTGCATAAATAAATAATATATACTTAATATGAATATTTACCGATTAGAATTTATGTAATTGAAAGAAATATTTATATTCGGGGAATAAAGAAAAATAATGAATTATTTCTTCATATATGTTTCATTTGTTCGATTTTATTTCAAATAAACCGGAATTAAAACCAAATGATAAACTCTAACTCTTCTATTTGTTCATTGTGTTCGACGGATGGAGATGGTTAATGGACACTACACTTATCAAACATGAATTCTCTTCTTTCAGCATAACGAAAATAGAATGACGAATGTTTCTTTATTTAACGAATGGAAGAAGAAAGAAAGAAAGAAAGAAAGAACGATCTATTTACACATACAAACACACTCTCGCCCAATTTCGGAATATTATATTGCTGTTCATTCTACTCGGAAGTTTTCACAAGAATAGAATAGTGAAAGAAAAAATAAATAATTATTATTTCCATCAATTCATATGTTTACGGATATTTCATCCCTATACGTGTGTGTGTGTATGTATTTATGACATGTCTTCAACATATTCTTATGAAGAGATGAGAGTGATGTATTAATAAATAATTATTTATTTCGCTTAACTTTTGGTCGGGGAGTAGGGCGAATGGCGGGAGTTGAATGAAGTCAGACTTTACCTATCGTTCATTTTTTTCTCTCTCAAATTGAAGAATGATTATTTTTCTCTCTTTCTCTCCACAATGATGTCCATTATATTTCATCCTTTTTCTACATTCTCATATTCTCCATCAAATGGAAATATATTCACACTGAAAAAAAGAGAAATTTTCTTTTGACCATTCAAATTTAATTCATAAATAATTTTTAAATGGGAACGATTAAGAATACTCAAATTATTAATCGAACATATCATAAAATTTTAGGATGCATTAAATTAAGCGAAGAATTTCTTGAACAGTTAAAAGAAAGAAAAGTTTAATGTTGTTGTTGTTAAAAGTCGATCTCTCTGTAATTGAGATGATTGAGAAATTCGTATATTCTTCGAATCACCTCTCTAACATTCGTCAATGTCATCGTCTCCCATCACAAATACTCATAATTGGTCGATCGGAATTTTATCGTGTTCATTTCCCAAAAGTTGTCCTGCTATTTTCTCTTTTTTTACACATGCCTCTCTTTCTCTAATTAGTTTAATGTGCCGAATATGTACGTTAATGATTGTTGTGCAATTATGGGAAGAACGCAATGACGTATAATTCGCACAAGTTTTCTTTCAAGGCATTTTACTACAAAAACATTCCCTCATCGTTCAATCATCGAATACTTCCACAACAACTGAAATTGATAAATACAAATTTGTCTCTCTCAATCCACAGACAATTCTCACATCAAATAAGAATAATTTGAGAAAAACAATAATTGTTTGAAGGTTTCCGAGAGAAATTAAGGAAATTAATTAGCTTAATTATTTCCATTATTTACTTTATTATAGTTCTTTATCATACTTCTATTCCACAATCCTTTTATTGAGCTTCCAATTAATAAAAATGTTATTGATTTATTCATTTCATTCATTTTAACTTCGAAATTCTGGAGAGAATAATTGGAAATTTTAATAAAATAAGACTATATTGAAAAACTATAAATATGGTGATTAAGAAATATTTGGACTATAAACTTTTAACGTCGTTCAATTCATCTAATTTATTTAGACGAAAATTAAATTCGTTTAAGAATGACTGCAGATCTTGAAGGTAAATAAATTTTGAGTGAACATTTCATTCCATCAAATTCGCCTTCTTTCGCCAAATAATTATGTTTCGTATCTACACGACTATATCCTCCAAATTTCGAGTCATCACTTGATAAGATGATGTTGAAGTTGCCGGAAGAAGACGCACCAATTTGATAATCGGTATAACTCTTGTTCGGATGGAAATTGAAGCACCAGATCAATCGAGAATTTCTCAAACTGCCTCTCTCGAATACGATAACTTTGTCATTCTCATCCTTCCTACTAATAAACTGAGAATATTTAAAAAGAATTAATTTATTGTAAATTGAATGATCAAACTTCTCGATTTTCGTCATTAAAGAATTGAAATTCCTCTTCCACATTCAACATACATTCGTCGAATTTGTTAAGGAATTTATATCTCAATAATTCGTTGTCAACCAAATTCCATTGTCTTCGACAATAATGATAAGATTCATTGTTTCCTTTCCTGGGAAAGTCGAGCCATTCGGGATGACCGAATTCATTTCCCATAAAATTCAGCCAACCATTCCCACCCAAACCAAAAGTCAACAAACGAATTAATTTGTGTAATGCAATACCTCGATCTAAAATCCGATTTATTATAATATATCATTTGGAATTTAGTTGAACCTATTTCAATCGATGGACTCTCCATTACACTCATATTCGTATACATGAATTTGTCCATTAACCAAAAAGCGAGTGTCTTATCACCGACGAGTGCTTGATCATGTGATTCACAATAAGTGATACATTTTTCATCGAATCGTCGATTAGTTAACGTCCAAATCTTTCCAATAGAAAATAGAAATTAGACACACAAACAAATAAAACAAACTATATTTCCCATTTCCCATTGATCGTCTGTCGAGTGTTTGAGGAGACGAATCCACATATCTGGTATAGACATGGCGAGTCGATAATCGAAACCGATTCCACCTTCATCGATCGGAAGACATAATGTTGGCATTCCACTCACATCCTCTCCTATCGAAATCATTTGAGGGAAAGTTCTCCTTCCTACGTAATGACATAACATGAGAAATATGATCGATTCCACATCGACATTCATCCCAAAATAATTGGGATAACTTCCAAATGTTTCATCAATTCCATGTGAATGATACAACATCGAAGTGACACCATCGAAACGGAATCCATCAAAATGGTATTCATTCAACCACCAATGTACATTGGAGAGTAAATAACGTTGAACTTCGATGTCGTTATAATTGAAGAGACGTGAATTCCATTGAGAATGGAAACCTCGACGATTGGCATGAAAGAAACAGTTATCACTACCATCGAAACGGTTTAATCCGTCGTTTGTATTCGAACTCGAATGAGATATGATGAGATCTAATAAAACGATGATATTTAATCGATGACATTCATCGATTAATTCCTTTAATTCATTCGGCTCTCCATATCGAGATGATGCGGCAAATGGTGAAGTGACTTGATAACCGAAAGAAGCATAATATGCATGTTCCATTATTCCCATCAATTGAATTGTATTATATCCCTGTCTTTTCAAACGAGGGAGAACATTCTCTTTAAAATCACCATATGATGCGATTTTTGGTTGGGATGAAGATATGCCAATATGCGCCTCATAAATTCTTAAAGAATTTCTATTTCGTTCAATTCCTTTCATTCGTTCATTCTCATATTTCCATTCGAAACGTTTATCTTTTCCATTTATCTCATAAAATATTCCATCATAATCATTGGAATTAGTTGACGAACTGGCTTTCACATAACATGACCACGGATCAAGTCGCACTAATTCATTTCCCTCATTATCGATTACTAATAATTTAATTTTTGATTTATCTTTCAATTTCATCGAATCCATTTCCTCAAATTCCAATTCCCATTTACCAAAAGGTAATTTCTTCAATTCATGTGATCGTTTGTTCCACTGATTGAAATCTCCAAAAACATATATCTGTCGAGCGTGTGGTGCCCATAGTCGGATGAAGATTCTTCCATTTAATTCATTCCGTTTAATTCCATAAATTTTATGAGATTGAATGAAACTATCAATCTCTTCGATTTCTTCGATTCGTTTCAATGATAATTGGTAAAGTTTGTGTCTTAAACGAAAAGAAGAGAAAATGAAATAATTCTCAGTAATAATAATAAACCTTCTTTGGATCTCTTTCGAATATGGTTCGAGTAATTTATCTTTAAAGTTAAATATCGTCTCTGATAAGGTCATATCTGATTCTTCTCTAATATTATTCCTTTTCCAAGTTTGCACGCTCTCTTTTCAAAATGTACCAATCAATTCTTTTTTCCAAAAATCTCTAAAATTCATTCATTTTGAATTATCTTAATCTTATTTGAATTCATAGATCTTTTCTCATTAATTGTAATTTGATTTTAAACATTAAAATAAAAATTAGTTTGAGAAGAAAATTGTTGACTAGTTCGCGATAAGAGATTGAGAATGAAATGTGTTATTAATGAATTGAATTAAATTTTTAATTTTTAAGAAAAAAATTTTATTTTTCAGAAAATAAAAATTCGAATGATTATTTATTTCTTCATTTTCGGTGCATTCTTCTGTTCGAAGGACACGCGTGAAGGCAAATTGATTCCCTAAAATAATTACAAGAAAATATTTTTGTATAAATACATTTAATGAGGAAAGAACTAACAAAGAATTCACACATTTTCTTTGTTTCGTCATCAATTCGGAAATCGCCGGTCAAAACTGATTCTGCCGGAACATAATTATCTCGAAGTTCTCGTTCTTCTTCTTGCAATTTAATCGAAATTCCTCGAACAGGATTCTTTTGGATTCTCTTCATCAAATGAGTAATGAATCTGTTTGATCTCTTATAAAAACCATTTTCATTGAAACCGAATGAAAAGTAACCCAGCGATTTGATTTCTCAATCGTTTCCCATGAAGAATTGCTACTTCACCAACTACTCGTTTGTTTGTATGGAAATCGAATCCCAATTTAGTATAGTATTTTTCGATGATTGTTCGCGAAGATTTCTTCACCGTCTTGGTTCTTACACGCACCTGAAAATTTCATGGAATTAACGTGATAAAAAAAAGAAAGATACAATAATGTCTCACCATTTTTAAGATACACGAATTTTCGAAATAAAACTTTTGTTGTTGTAGTGTGTGTAAAGCGGAAAATTTGAAAGTGTTACATCAAATTTGTTTCCTATTAAACCATAATAATTCCAATTTGTTGCTATGTTACAAACCATACAGCAAACAGAACTGGACATCGAACTAAAACTTTATGATGGTGAAATTAACAGATAATACAGAAAAATTGTTCAAAGAGTTCTTATAACATTAAAAATTTGATGTTTCATTTCAATTAACATCTGTTATTTCAGCGATTGAATTATTTTAGAATTCTTTAGTATTTTATGTATTAAGCAGCCACATGATAAATATCGATAATTCTTAAACTTACGTTAATTCTCATTTAATATATATATATATATATTCCGTTGTTTTTTACTCGAGCGTTCATTTTTTATAATTTGACCTGGTTTCAGATTTTATTATGAATATTTTTAAATGACTTTTATATTTTTTATTAAATTTTCTTTGTAATTTAATTGAAATTTACTATTCTAGTTAAATTTTCTTAAGTTTTAATTAGTAATTAACTAATACTTGGAAGTAGAATCTATTAGATGCTGAATACTATATTATACTGTACTATATACATACTATATACTGCATAGTACTGTAAGTAGTTTATTTAGAAAACGAAGGAAAATTGGTGAAATGGAAAGAAATAAGTTAATGAAAGAATTAAAACGTTTCATTGTCGATGAAAATGAATAATGATAGTCGTTAAATGAAGATGGTACAGAAAGGAAGGTTGTCGCTGAATTAGGAGAGTTATCAAATTAATTAAGTAATCCAGAGATGAATTGAAATAAGATAAATTGAAAAATATAAGTTGCCGATTTGTTATTGTCATTGGGTAGTTCGATTGAAGAAGGAGATTGAATGATTTTGCAATTGAAAATTTTCGTTTGGTTCTTTTTTTTTTGTTTGGTTAATCAGGAAGATAGAATAAAAGTTCTAATAAATGATATTATGTATGAAAGAAGACAACGCTAATTTCATATTCTTTTTCACCGAGTTCTTTTGGTTCATGACAATGTTTCATGGGCATCGTTTTACTGTTCTTATTCTTATTCTATTCGATAACAGTCTTATCCGATGACAGATCGAAGTATGGTGAGATGAACCAAAAATGATTGGATTGAAATGAATATGATAATGAATAGTTTGCCGTTAAATTGGGAAGGATGAACCGGGTGAAGACACATATTACACGTCATGTGATAATAGATCGATACAATTAACCATTTCCACCCAAACGGAGAAAGAATAATTGGATAGAAGTGCAATAGATTCGTTAATGAAAAGAAATAGATTATATGAAAGATGTTCGAATTTGATGTAAATGAAAGTTTTCATTTGTAGAATAACAAAAAATTTGCTCTTGCAAATAAAACTCTTGAGAGTTTCATTCTTTGTTCTGTCTTAACATTCACTCTCACTTTCTCAACATTAACACTAGAGTTGGATGATGTTGCATTAAAGTTGTATTTACTCATGTTGACAATAAATAAAAAATTATTCGTTAACAAAATTTCGTTGTCTTCTAATTTTAAAATCCGGTGATATGGCAATATGCTTTCAATGATGAGATGATGATGTACATCATCCATAAACTGATCAATAATCCTCCGGTGACATATTTCACGACTTTCGGTCCACCTAATTCTCCACCGCCAAATCTCGGTAACCGTTTCAATAAAATTATTCCAATTGCAATACAAGCGAATATACAAAATATCGTTACAGAGAATGCTATGGATCCTGGATCCATCTATAAATAAACAATTGAACAGCAAATAAGAAACAGAATTGAATCTAACTATGAATTTTTCACCTTTTTTTTGTTTATATCCTGCAGCAGCAGTCCATGCAATGCCAATACCGAGAAATACATTAACGGCGTTACTTCCCGTAATATTTCCAATTGCCGCATCAGCATATTCCTCTTTCTGTGCAGCGATCATACTCGCAAATGTATCTAACAAATAATGAAAGAATAATTTTTGAAGATTATTGATTTGACATGACATTAACCTGGTAAACTAGTACCTAATGCAACGAAAGTAATTGCATTAATTGTATCTTTTAATTGAACAGTACAACCAAAGTGAGAGGCCAAATCTCCAACTAAAGCCGTTAAAATGGCGATTACAAATAAAGAAAAGACGAAACATGGCCAGCCATCAAGTAATTCTTTAATTAGTTTTTAAATTTATAATGGAGTTATAAAAGAAAGTTTATGGAACTTGATGGAGGAACTATTGCAAATAGAAGTTTCCATGGTAATTGTAAATAAAATAAAAATCTTTCGAAACAAGTCGGTTTTCTTGGTTCTCCATCATCGTCCTCTGAAATAAGATGATGAAAAAATCAAAAATATTATTATAAAAAAAACCTGCTTCAATTTTTAATGCTTGTTGAAATTGTTCTTTCCATGTTTCAGTACCAGCTTCTTCTGAATCATCCTCTTGCACCAATTTGTCCACCATTTCCTAAAAAAATATTTCATTTTAAAAATAATTGAAAATAGTCGTTTAACATGCAAAGCATTATTCTCTCGAATATTGATCTTCAGAGTGTTAATCGATCCTAATTGTGGACGTCCCTGAATTGCAACTTGTCTTTCTTCCTCAGTCAAGTCTTGGAGGAGAGTATCCGTTTTCTTCACACTTAACAAACTTTCTGCTTTCGAGATGATACTAGCTTTAGTGCTTCGACGAGCTAAAATAAATAGTTGATAAATTTCAAAAACGGAAATATAAAAACTTCTATTGAATTGGTCGTTTGTTGGTTCGCTCAACACCAAATTAAATGAGACATCTTTCTGGTATTGGTCCGTATCGATAATGGGTATCTTAATTACTTTCCTAAAATAACATGGTAAGTTATAAATAGAATTATGAATATTCTCGTTTTTCAATTAGATTCTCTAAGGTGTTTAGTAAGATGAAATGAACTACAAAATAACGTTAAGATGGGTGTATGATGATAAGATGATAATTAGTGATGGTGATAATCAATGAACAATTAAGGATAGAAATAAAAAAGAAAAAATAATCTAATTGTTTTAATATATACTCTCTAAATCATTACTACTACTAGACTCTAATTAATGCTAGTATTGTCCAACGAGGTTTCGTCCAACATTCCTTACTCCATTAGAAATGGAAGAAATTATTAGAAAATCATAAAAAATCATATGTTGTCTATTATTGCGGTTAAAAGTGAAACAAAAAGAAAAAGACTATCACCAAATGCATTAAAGAATGAAACTAAGGATGATAAAGAATGTGAATAAGAGAAATTATGGCAGAAATATATCTCAAATTGAGATGTTGATAAGATTGATCATTTGGAAGTGAATCGAGATGACCATAAAAAATATGAAAGGAAATTGGGCTTACGCAACTAACGGACTTTTCAGAAGTAAATATATTAGAAATATGAGTGTGATACATAAGATTGGGATTTTGTTAATTTAATGATCCATAAATGGATGGAATTTTTCATCCGATGATAAGATGGTGGAGCAGGTGACAATTATTGAGAAACAAACATTATTAAACGTGGAGTTGGAAAGACGAATTAACTCGAATACTAACTCTACTTCTTCGTCAGCAAATTCTAGGACACCGTTCGCTTCATCATAATCGGTGCCTGGCAAGGCGTCAATCCTCTCCGTATGATATTCAATCATCGCTTTTCCATGTGCACCAGTTTTACGTACAACCTGTATTAATGAATGATAATATATATTAATGTGCAAGAATTGATTGAATTAACCTCAATTTCCAAAAGACCAATATTCTCTTCAATCATTTTCTCCGATTCTATGAATTCGAATACTCCACAATGATCATCATCGAGGATGGTAATCCTTGCAGTAGATTCTGGTCCTAATATCGGTACGTTATCATCGGTATTATTTCTTAATCGTGGATTAGTCAACCGAACTAAAAAGTATTCGTCTTCTTCAAAAATATCGTCATCAACAATCGGTATGGAGAGAACGAATTGTATTTGACCAGGTCGAAAATTGATGGTTCCATTCTTTGGTTTATAATCCTTTTCAGCTGTGGCAGTTCCATCTTCCGTGCAATAATCTACTGATACTTCTGATTGCAAATTACCTCCACGGCGAACAATGACAACTTCAGCGTTGCCACATGACTCCAATACTCGATATTCGTCAGGTTCGAAATAAATGATTTGTTCTGAACCGGCCATCAGTTCTCCAGGTGTCTTCATTGTCGATACTTCATCACTGTCACTATCTCGATCACGGAATGCTCCAGATAATCGTTTTTTAATTGCTGATTTCGGTTTTCGATAAAACGCTTTACTATGAGTCTTTCGTTTTTGGATTTCTTGACGAACCATTCTCTCCAAATCCTTGTCATCCAAATGTGGATGTTTCTGTTTAATTTCACGAATAATCTTCAAATCTTCCAGAGTTCTCTTCTCCAATAAATCGATGTATGCTGCATTGTCTTCAATAATTTCTGTACCTTTATTAAGCATGGGTTTATTAGAACCTGCAGAATCGGGAGTTAACGCACCTTGAACATCGATATCGGTATCTTTCAACCCGCTACTCGGTTTCGAATGATTGTTTAAGTATTGGTCCGATTGACTAGTTTTCCTCGACGGCATCACAGAGAATCGTCTCTGTGTGTCAGCCATAACCCTTTTACCAATAGCTCCGTAACAGAACTTCTTATCAACCCCATAAGCGACGAGGACAGTTATGGGGAACATTAGGAGAGTAACAATTCCTTCCCATAAGGCGATTTCACCTTCCTCACCAATTTGAGAAATGATAAGGTACATCCAAACATAAGCAAAAACAGAAATAAAAGCAGTTAACAGGAAAACACGGAGGAAGTTAATTTTCTTTACTGTTCCATCAGGCAGACCGAGCACACATACGGCAGAAATGATAAAAAGATTAAACGCTGCACTTCCAACAATTGTTCCAGGTCCCAAGTCGCCGGGTTCGAAATCATTTCCAGCCAGCTCAATGATGGACAATAGAATTTCAGGTGCGGATGATCCAAGTGCCATTAACGTGAGATTCGCCACTGTTTCATTCCAAATTCGCACGTTGATCTTCTTTATACTTCCATCAGGTGATTTCACATTAATATGCTTCTCTTTCGATGTAATCACTTCAATCGATTCCATAAAACGATCGGAGATTATTGCAATTCCTACGAAACAATAGGAGAGACATAGAAAATAGACGACCGCTCTCAATACAATCATTCCAGTAGATACATCATTCGGTTTCCATCTTGGCAAGAGAATTCCATCTTTACACGATTGTTTCGCTTTACACTTATCGACTGGTTCCTCTGTTGTTGCACGTAAAGAAATTGTATCTTTTCTCACTTTATTCTGATATTCTACATGTCTCCGATAAGCAGTTAAGACATCTGGAACTTGATAATTTTCCTTGTTCTCATTCGATTCACCATCGTTCTCATGGACGGTTGAATAATGATTATTTCTTCTTTCGTCATGTATCTCCTCTTTCACATTCCCACCATTATCAGTCGAATCATGAATCGTTTCTGATAATCTCAATATCCATGACGCTTCTTGAACTGGTATTCGATACGAATTCTTCTCGGATGTTGTATTATTATTTGATAATTGTGGATAACTAAGGACGGCACAAACAACGCAAAATTGTAATATTAAGTATTTCATTGTTGTCAACTGAATGAAGGAAGATGAATTATCAATTTCTTAATTATTATTCAATGTATCAATTAGTCATCAGTATCGGCAACCGTTTCCAATTGTGGACTACCAATAAATATTCGTTCTCTCGTATTATACCAAAAACGGAATGGTATAATTATTATGTGAGTTGAGGAAATGAATTTTTCCTAGTTTACCTTTTAACAATCATTTCTAAAAAAATACATACCATTCGATGAACAAATTTTGTTGTTGTTGTTGTTGTTGGGGGTATCGGGTGGAGGTTAATCTAGTGAATGATAAACAAATAAATTTAGAATAATTTCTTCCGATTATATGATTTTGTTAGTGAAGAATAAAGTTGATTTATTTCTGGGTGGAACAATCAAATGGAACAATAGAAATTTCGAACAATAAGATTTCTGAATAATAAGAATAAAGCAACTAAATTAAAATGTTAGACCGGCGTTAACCGTTCTATCAACGAATCTAAATGGAGGAAATCCAATGGAAAATTGGACGATGAAGGGAAATCGAACTATCGAACATTGGTAGTATTTCTATTATCGTCAATTAGATTATTCGTCAATTATTGATAAATGAGAAAGTGGCAACATAACAGGATTTCAAGGAGAAGAAGTCGAATAATTTTATTTTGATAAGAATTTATTGCTCCGTTCACTACTGTTTATCTTATGTAAAAGCGAAGTAGAGAGATATTTTCTGATCTATAATACTTTGGAATTATATGTTCAAATTAGAGAATGTTCCGTTGAAATTCGTTTTCTTATTCATCTTTCTCCTTTGCCGTTTTTCCTCTCACAGTTAACGTCTTATTCGTTTTCCCTTCCATTTACAGAACAGTTTCATTCTTTCCACTACAACATATTACATCATAAAGAGAATAATTATATGAAATAGTTCTGGGCCCACATATGGAGTAGATGAGCTGAAAAGATTACAAGATGAATGGAATAGATATACGTGTTTCTGGTGCGAGTGATTTGTGAAGAAGAATTAAATAGATATACAGATATCTTTCTGATGAATTTATGTGTTTTTCTTTTGGTGCAATCGTGTATATACATCCATCTTTTCTGTGATTAAGATAAAAGAGATAACTACAAATATCATGAAAAATAGAAACAAATTTCTTTCAAGGGGGGGAAAGAACTTATTCAATAACATTTCACTTTATCTTCAGTCAGCCCAGACAAATACAACGCAGTTACAAATCTAACGTAAAATTCGAGAGGAGAGAAGATGTTTTATTCCATTTATTTACCTTCCAAATCTAGTACCATCTATCTATCTAGCTACTACAATAATAACGAACAATTATAAGATGCAGATTTCGACGTAGGCAGAGGCGGTACATATGAAGTAAAGCCGGAAGAGAATCTTGTTGGCGGGGTTCAAACATAAGAAACGTTGAGGAATTGATTAAAAAATTTGGTGAGTAAAAGAAAAATTGATATTTCTTTTTATCAACTTTACTTCATTTCACATGGACTTTCCCGGATATATTGGCATGTGAAGTGGAATAGGGATTTATTTAATAAAATTCCTCACAATCACTATATACTTCCATCGGGATTGCTCCTTCCTTCGACATACTTATATAAGCTCTGGTGTGTCAGATTGGGATGCGCAAATCATTTTTAGCATGAGCACAACAATAACTACACAATGGTTGAATTATTGATTAAGAACATTTGATGGAAGGATGTATGATGCCATCTCTTTCATTGGCAAGTACATGCGAAGGAAACAGAGAATTATAATCTCTGTCTATATACAGATATATTTTGCAATAGATATACTAGTGTGAGCACATGCATTCTCAATGCAAAAATTAGTCAATTGTCTAGTTATTGAGTAAAATAATCATGTAAGTACCTCATTATCATTACCATCCACCTGTAATACTAAATCAATCAATTAATATTCGTTAACTAACAAACTTTAATAAATCTATTCGATTCCTTTCACATCTCGTTTTACTCCATTAAATTTTACTTAACAAATAATTATGATTACATTGAACTATATCGGTTGGAGGATATCCTAAAGTTTCAATGATGTTATCGATAATGATGTTAGACTAAAAAACATGCCAATCTATCATGAACTATCAATAACCAAATAATGAGTACCAAGATTGATTAAAACGGAAATGAGAAATATCCTTTTTGTTTCTTAACGAGAAATAATAAGAAATAATTAACAGATGACATAAAGGTAGATAATGGAAAATCACACAAAAATTGATAAGTCTAAATTAGATGTACAAGTTCGGTTAATCTACGAGGAAGAAAACTTGATAGAAAACATACAACTGATTCATGATAATGTTAAAAGAATATTCCACACAACAATACACGTTACAAATTATCGAATTGTTGATGTTCAGTGTCGACATAATTATAATACGATAACTAACATTAACAGTTATATTATAATAATATTATTAGCCAGCTTCTTTTCACTAAAAAACTGTGGAGGATACAATTTTCGAATGAAATAATAATCACAACAACTTCTCGATAATGAGAAAGCGAATCGAAAACTTCCAAATAAAATAAATTTATATAATTAGAGTAAAAGGACGAAACGTCTGGCGGATATAGTTGTTTCTGACGAAATATTATATCAACAAAAATTTTGAAAAACTATGAGAATTATTCTTTGAAATTGACATTCAAATGATACTGACAATATGTTTGCATATTCTAATTCGTCAAATAACTATATATTCCCAAAGGCATAATAATTCTTTTTATAAGGATTCTGCTAAATTTATGAGACTAAAAACATATTAAATAGTTTTCCTAAAAACAACATAATCAACAACATTAAATTCGACAGTAGACTCATAATGATGGGGAATGAAGTAATTGGGAATTTCACAGAGCAATTTGTCCATTTGGAATTGATCGAATGTAAGTGTCGTTGTAAAAAAAAAAGATTTTGATGGAATTTCAAATTAACTGAAAGAATCACAATTGATTTTATGAAATTAATCAATCAAGTTAAAATGTAAATTACACAGTTATTCCTGTGGAACGAAAGATGGAGAGATTGCAGAAATGATTTCTATTAACTGATTAGTCAATTGAACGAACCTTTATATTGCATATGAAAATATTACATAATAATGCTCATACATCGAACATATAGAGTCTCCTATGTATTTAGAAAATAGCGAAGTCGATATACATATCCTGGAGATAACCGTAAATATGGAAATTGTGTCCACTACATAACGGACGGTACATAACATCATCTCACCTAAGACAGGTCAAAATATCAAGGAGACTTTTCTATCGCAAATTCTTTTTTCATTTTAAAAAATATCATTTTTTCGGATGCAATTTTTGCACAAAAAAACTATGTTAAATATTGAAATTGTTTTCAATTCCATATGAGAATTAAATCAGCGAAGAAGAAAATTGTTTTGAATGGAAATAAATAATAAATGGAAATTAATCGATTATTATATAATTTATGTAATTCTATCGAAATTTAATCGAAATTTTCTGCACTCAAAAAGAAAAATCAGATTATTATTTTGCCAACTTCCTCCAATTATATTCGAAAGAGTTCAAATTGAAGTATCTCTTTTGTTTGGCCAAATATCATAATAAATATACAGTATATGTGCTAACAATTAAAGTATTCCCAATGCTTTGTTTATATTTTGATGATAAAAAAAATTGATTCCATCTCATTCTTTCAACAAATCGATTAAAATTAATCTCGTCATATTTGTGAATAATATTTAAAGTAGTGAATGACTATCTATTTTTCAATCGATATAAACAATTGTTACACTTATATAACGATTAATTGAAATGACGGAATAAGATGGAATGATATTAGGTATTGGTATATTAATGATTTCTTAGTAGAATCTTTATCCTAATTATAATATAAACATACGTCCCGAGTGATAGCGATGATGAGAAAATAAAGGAGAATGGTAATAACTGGAAAGATATTGAAATTAATTGAAGATTTTTGATAAAGAAAATGAACGAAAGAAAATTTTCTTGAGAAAACTTTTTCTTATTGATGGAATGATCCGTTGTGATGTTCGATAAGAGAGAATTAAACGAAAATAAGAGAATGGATGTAAATATTGCATTCATGCTTAATGATCCTATATCATATCTAATAGTTAATGACGAAGCAAACTATGGAAATGTGGAGGGGGAATCATTGGCACAAATATATTTATAAAAGAAATAAAATGTGCGACGACTATTATGAAGCATTTGACGTAAACAGATTAAGCCGGAAAGAATGAAGAACAGGAATGCTACATATGAAAGGTGAACGCACGAGGGAAGTAGGAAGAAAAACACTGAACAACTGAATGAAACACTTGTGATGCTTTTGAAGATGCATGACTAGATATTGTTTTCTCCAATTAGAATAAACGACTGGAAATTAAGAAGATATATCAACATTTTCAAAACTGATTTATCATCATTAACTGCATGCGGAAGAATGTTGAGATATGAATACCATTTGGACTAATAGAAATTGGAAGTAGAAAGTAATAATTTTCCCAGAAATTCTTTAAGAAAATCTTATTTAATTCTTGTATAAAAAGGAATTAAGTTTTATATTTTCATTTGGTTGTTGTCCCTGACAACAAAAAAAACATTTATCATAATAACATTGACGGACAATGGAACCGGATAATTGATAATTTGACGTAAAGAAAAATTCCGCATTAGCACAACACTACTTTTTTTTTGAGAAATATTTTTGAATGCCTCCCCGTCCAATTTGAGCTCGAACCCTTGATCAGACCAATATTCTAACAATCTAATGTACTTCTGTATGTTGATCCGTCGACAGTTGTTGTTGGATTACAGTGGACAATGGCAACGAAAGAAAAGAAACGATATTATTCGAAGTTGCTTTGCTGTTGTTGAACAAAGAAAGTAAGTAAACACATTCGTCGAATATACGGATATATAATAGGAAATAACTGGATGGGAAGAATTAATAGTTATTCTATAATCTTCACCAATCTTGCATTGTTAGACCAACGGATTTTCCTTTAATTATTTAACATTTATACGTCTTACTTGGAACGATAAGGGAAAAAAACAGAAAATGGGAAAGAAAATTGAAATAAAATTTTACATGTTTCTTCTTTTCTAAAATTCCATTTGCAGTCATGGTGAATATAAAAATAATAATAAGTTGACTAACCATCAAAAATGGACATACGAAGAACAATTCCACGATTCGTCTTAATGTAAGACAAAGAAGGAAATTATCTTGTTGGGAATGGAGCACAAATGAAAAGGAATTTGATAAAAACAAAATGCATTCAATCCGTAGGTGTATCAAAATTTATTAATATTATTCTGCTGCTAAATCAAAATTTAACAATGTCAGTTCAATCGATTCGTTTTTCGATCAACATCTTTAATAATAACTGTTTATTTATTAAAATTATTTTCTCCAAAAGAGGTCAAACATAATCAATTTTGTTCGTACCAATCTTAATTAAATAATTTTAGCGAGGAATAATGAGCAAGAAGTATATTAAAATTTATCAGTTTCAACAAATATCGTTTTCGTCCAATAAGACTTATAAATTTCATAGAATATTTATATGAAAATATTGGATTATTATTTCCTGTACTTCTTCTCAATTTCAACAATTCCATCACTTTATTATTAACGATTGTTAGCCAACGATTAACGTTCGATCGATGTTTATTAAAACTTATAAATAAATTATACTACATACGTCTAGACATGAGAAACGATATCATTATGGTCATTTAGATGGTTGTCCATTCGGATGGAACATCACTCATCATCGGTAGAATGACGGACATAATTCTGAAAGAAATGACAAAATGTAAATTCTACAAAATGGAAATGAATAAACTGAAAATTTGTTATTGATTATAAAATATTTATTAAACATTGTCTAATGATTGTTAATTATATTATGAATCACATTTATATCAGAACCTAATACCCTTGACTCAACATGATTAGTACTTGTGTAATACAGGACACTTCTATTGCAATCTAATGAAAGATAATATAAGTCGTTGTGTGAAATTATTGGTCATCATATCAGTAGAAGGCAGGAGTTACTGAAGGTTAAACGAAATATGGGAGGACATCAATTTTGGATGGAATATAAACAAAAGACAATTAGTGTTCAGCATTCTAAGAATTGTTGAATGAGAAGTAGGGGAACAAAACGGAAAATCTTCGGGACATCATTATATGTTAAATGCTTGTCTATTATACTTAATGTTATTCCGTACAGTACGAACGGTACATTGGTAAATTATATTATTCTTCTATGAAGAATCGAACCTATGGAACTGGGAACAAATGAAATCATATCGCACACATTATGATCTAAGAATTGTAAGAGGAAATTTACAAATATATGATTTACTTACACCATATTATTGTGCCCATAATATTCTCCTTAACAAATGCATATCGATGTAAGTATGCGTGAAATAATTTTTATGTTTCATTAAATTTTATTAAATTTATTAATATTCTTCTATATGCATTCATAATTGTGATACTTCACTTTTATCTACCAATACGTTACATAACTTATCAGATATACGTGATAAGCTAGCATCGTATTTTTGAGCTGATGCAAATTTATCATATTGCTTACACAACTATCACAAGTACACACGTGTCTCTGTGTGTACGGGCAGTAGAAAGCGGTGCATACATAGAATTCCAAACAGAGAATTAAATTATATGGAACTAAATACAAATAAATGTCGAAAAAACTGTTGAGAAAATTGAAAGCTATTCCAATTGCCCCAGTAACTAAACTAATGTCTGTCACATTAAGACACTTATGTCCTAAAGGTTTTCATAAATTAATATGATTAAATTAAATAGGAAACGATTTAAAATCCGAACTTAAATCCTCATTACCAAAGTGATCACCACCGATTATTAATTGTTTCATTGGATAAATTATGAAGTTCACTAAATTTTCGACGATTCATCTTACATTGTTAAGATATTTCGCAAGGTGCTTGAAAGGAGTAGAATGTTTGTTTTTATTTTTTCCGGAAGAAAGTTTTGAAGGTTCAAATAATCCGTTTTTCGGTAGAAAGGAAATTTACGTCAAATTAATTTTTCTCCAATACATCAAGGAAATAAAAATAAATTTATTCAATTTTCATGAAAGTAGAAGAAATTTGACATGATCATGGAAACTGTTTTTGAGCAGTAAATTATCATTAAACATATTGCGACGAGTTTCCATTGACAGATGGTGCCAAATTGATGTCTGTTTATATTTATGGAGAATGTCATTGAACATATGTGTCTCTTCTTGCTTCTCAACAATTCATCAAAAACTATAACGAATTTTGGTCAAAGTAGAATTACATGCAAATTGCAAATTAGAATATTATGCAGGATTTCTGTCGAAAAGATTTCTACTCTAACAAATAACAAAGCAAGATATTGACAAACATCTTTCTTCCTTTCCTATCTACTGACCTCTTTATCTATTCGATTTCTTATTATTATATGACCTCTCTCCGAGATAAGCGGGAATAATATTCGAGAGAAATCCCTTAAGGTTTATGGACGAAATTCCTTCTCCTGATGAACAATGACAGCAGAGGACGAATTGAAAAGGAAAAATTGAATTTATAGACTTATAACTGATGGACAACTATTTTTAGACAGTTCTCGAACTTTCCTTCTCGCCATTTAGGGAATCCTTCAAATGGGAAAAATGTACATTAATTCCACCACTCATTCATGGACCTAATCAGTTATATATATAATAAAATTTTTGTCAGATTATGCTCCACCTCTATTTCTCCATCCATTGTCCTTATAAAATAGAGAAAAATTATCTAGTTTGATTTTGAAAATTACAAATTTTCACAACAACAACCTCAAATATTCTTCAACTGAATGAGACAAATTATGAAACTATTAAATGATTCGGTGACAATTGTTCCAAGAGGAATGCAAAAAACTAAAGTGGTTGAAAAAGAAGAACAATTGTCACCAAATCCTTGTAAAAACTGAAAATAGTTTCTACCATTTATATACTAATAAAACGTTCCATAAAGCTTTAATGAAAAAAGAATCAAGTAGTTTGAAAAACATTTCAAAAATATTATTCCATTCTTTCATTGAACTTCTGGTTATTCTATCATATTTCAAACATACAACCG
The DNA here is from genome assembly GCA_023231475.1 of Seison nebaliae. NCBI lineage: Eukaryota > Metazoa > Rotifera > Pararotatoria > Seisonacea > Seisonidae > Seison > Seison nebaliae. The sequence continues at coordinate 78,257 of JALJEE010000928.1, forward strand.
CATAAATGAGCAAATTGTGTTTAAGGTCAACCTGAAGTTCGAATTAATTTATCGATTAGGAAGAGGTAAACGGTCTACTAGGAAATTGAAAACCATAATTATTAAGAAGTTTATTATATTTTAGGAATCGATTAGTTGAATATTATCCATGGGAATTAAATTTGAAGTGTCGGTCCATTATACCTCTTCTTTCAATCAGTCCGACATACAATCATGTACAATCATTAAAAATTTAATTTATATCATAATAAACATATATAATATTTAGTCGGATACATCGGTCAAACTGTTGGTCATTCAAACATTACAATCAACATAATAATAGAATTATAGATAGATTATAAGTTTTAAATGTTCCATAGAAAATTCAAATAATTTCATACTTATCGCACTGTAGGACCAGTCTGAGTTTACATTTTTTCGCATCCGTTTCATTTATCATGAATATCCGTTTGAGAAAATTTATATAATTTATTACAACCAAAGGTTTCCATAGATACGAGATAGAATGGTAGTATAAACATTAACTAATTATAATTGCCTTATTGGAGCCTTATCTGTTCGATAAGGGTCCATCAGTCATTTTGTTACTTTTCACTTACTTAATCTTTTCAAACAAATTTTATTCGACATATTTTCCTTATATTCATTAATTCTGTTCAATAATAATCTTAACCTTCTCCTTTCACATTTCGTTGACACAATAATTCTATAAGGTCAATTATCATCACTATTTATTACAAGAGGTTTCACACTGTCGTGTACTGAAAGTAGAAAGAAGTTCCTGATAGAAATTGTTGCGAAAGAAGTTTTCTAGGTCTTTATTCGAAAATTTTATTACATTATTGCAGTTCACTAAAGTCAACCGAATTGTTTTATTCTCCATACTTTAATAAATCATTAATAAATGAGTAAAGTTAAGTCATAACTTCATATTCGTCGGATCCATAGATATTTGATGGATTCCGACATTTAGACAAATAAATTTAAGTATTATTTCAAATATTATCGACAATATTTTATAATATTGTCACAGTGATATTTAAGAAAGGTATAAAAAAATGTGATGAATTCAATTATTATTTTTTTCTATTTATTAAAAAGATATTATAACTTCCTATCAGGAAGAGCGAAATGATCAAATATCCATCTTGTTATTTACCATTTACTATTGTCAAACTGTAAGAGCAAATGATTATAACAAACAAAGCAGAGCGAGTAATTTCTCATTTAACGATCTTTTCTTCATATATCCGTTTCATGTGCCGGAATTCATTCAATTCAAAGGTTTAGGATCGAATATCATCTTGTTATTCCACCTGTTCATACTATTCATTGTGGAGAATTAGTCATTCTGTAAACGGGAAACAATTCACTTAATTCTTAATTTAAGTTAAAATACTCTTTTAAAATCATATTACCAATGAAAGTTCTCATTTGTAAACAAAAAATTACATTACGAAAAACTCTAAAGTTCTCAAGCTCGAATTATAATTTTCGACTTCTCATTGCACATTCTGATCTTACGAAGACTGTTTTGTTACGAACAAACCTTAATACTAATGATTTTCGTTAGAGAGATTATTAATTTTCTATTAGAAATTTAAATTTACGAAACACTCCCCCATAAACGAAAGAAATGAATGAATTAGAATGAATTATGGTTTAAAAGAAACCATAAATACGAATAGTCGTCATGACACAACTTCCCGTGCTAAACTTGAATTCATATGTGACATTTCTTCCTTGTAATCATTCGGATAAAAACATTGAAATATATGGAAAATATAATTAGTTGGTCTGATAACTTCTCCATAACACGTCGAAATTTCGCATAAAACTTCACAGAAATTATGATTATATCTGTTTTTCTTCCGCAAAATGAACTTTATAAATTACTACGCTCAAAAGAACGATTATGCCATTTCGACATTTCTATACCCATTTGCATTGGAGAAAGAGAGAGAGATAATGTCTATTCAATATACTTTCGTTCTAAAAGCAATTATTTCGGGAAATGAATAAATAATTATGTTTTTAGTAATGATATTATGATCGATACCTGTTCCTGCAAACATATTGAGAAACATTCGCAAATGCAAATGTTCTTCATCAATTTAAACATCTCTTATTGAATCGAAATTTGTTTTCACTAACAAATTCTAATTAGGAATCTACTACCAATAGGTATCGGGAACTGTAGGGAAATACATATGAGAAAAAATGTTGAATCAATAAGTGTCATAATTACTCTATTGACATGAGAAAGATATTTGAAAACGAACTATCACTGATAGTCTATTATCAGCCTTCCATCTTTGAACTTTTTTGTGTACGATTGGAAGAAGGTTTTGCGACATTCAATAAACGATAAGGCCGGACAACTAAGACAATAAACAAAGCATTTATCTTTTTAACGTCATGTTATGTTTCATGAAAATAAATTTTCGATTAATGGAATAATAATATATGGCACAACTCATGTTTCTCAACCAGTTTCATTCGATGATAATGAATGAAAAACTTTGTCGATGGTCCAAGCTGGTTAATTTCATTAATTTCCCTCCTGACTTTGCGTAAACGATATTTAAATGAACAATAAAAATCATCTTAAGCACTTGATTTTGTGAATGCACCGTCATTCTAAGTTTGATATTGATTTGAATTTGAAAAGGCACTTAAGGCTGAATTGGGTTATTGGAAATCAATTGCAAAGGATACAATCAATATGATTTAGATGTTATCATAAAGAATAATATCAGCAGAAATGATGAAAATATACATTTATCTTCGAAATACAGCAGACATTATATTTCTTCTACATTATACAATTTATACATAATCAAAACAATTATAATATTCGTGAAAATATAGTTTAAAAATAGTTTAAAATAAATAATTGGAATAACATATCTTCGATTTTTAAAAATAAGATAATTTAAGAAGAAATGACAATGTTAATTTTATGGGCCATAACCTATAACATTGGAGTTATTTAATCGTATACTACAAATTGTAGAAAGAAATAAAATGTGAAACATTTCACTTTCTGATTTAAATTTCAATTTAAATCGATTTTAAAACGATTGTATGGAACTAATTGGGAAAAAATGAAAGATTATTCTTTGAATGATACTGACCTTACGAGTTCGGTAATTGGAGGTTTAGAATATTCGGGAGCTATTGGTTATCATTTCTGAAATTAGTTATCATAATATAAAATATTAATGGTGATAGGAGTGATTTTAAATAATTTCGCATTCCATATTGAGGAATCGTTCGCTTATATAATTATCGGTCTTTGTGTTCCTTTATTATTGGCGATTATTCTGTTATTCTTCCAAGTACGTCATGGAATATTCCAACAACTAATTCCAAAATTTGGTGAACAATCTTATGATTGGACGACTACAGTGGATCACAAGAAATTCACGGAAGAAGCAGAACAACTTGCGAACAATGAAATTGCGATAGATGAAGTGAACGATCCAATCGACTCATCATCAAAGAGCAATCGAGTTAAATTCGATATACCTCCACAATCAACATCTAATTCAATGAGAATGGCATCTTTTCCTTCAAATAAAACTGCGGCTAACTTAAATTTCGACGAGGAAACGAAGGATACCTCAATCTTCAATAATATCATACCAGAGTCGATGACTTATCGATCATCCACTAAACAGCCGACCGATATGAATAAATCAAGTAGCGAAATAGATCCTTCTTTAGAAACGGTGAGAAACTTCCCGAATTTCCTTCACTTTCCTCAGAGCTCAGCAAATCCATCGACGGATCAAAAGATAAAAAATCTTCAATCAAAAACGAAACAGATTGGACACAGGAAACCGAAGAATAAGGACACACCTTATTCCTATTATATGTATAAAGCATTAGCATTACTGTTAGAGTCATCATCGGATACTGCGGTGAATCAGCAATCGAAAAAGAAGAAGCGAAATAAGAAGAAATAATAAGTTTCTATTAATTTAAATTAAGTTCACTAATAAGAGATGATGTGAGAAAGTGATTAAAGTACAAGTTGTTACAAGTTCTATTTGTATTTAATTTACTTTTTGGATTACTATCTTGTCTCGTCTTGATACTTTAAATGAATTGAGACAATTTTTAAAATAAAAGTTCTTGAAAAGTTTAGTTGAAGTGGTAGTAGATCTAATAATAAGAATGATTATTTGTATGTACACGCTGTTAAACATTTCGTCGAATTAGACTTTGGTAAAATATATTTTGAATTGAAACCGTTTAATTTTTCTCTGTATCCGGCCAATAGGAAGAGAGGGAGAAAGATATTCAAACACTAATGATGACTCGTTATTAGACTGAAAGAGGAAATAAAAGGTGGAAAATGGTATACATTAATCATTCCAGTACCAATTTTTGGAAAGAGTAAGCTTAAAATTTAAATAGTGAAGTAATGTAAAATAAACTTTTTTCGTTTAATAAACATTCATTTGAAATAAGACCACGACTTTACTGTACTCTTTTGAAAACGCGCAGTTCCAAAACTAAAGTACATTAATTTCATTCGAACATTAGACAATTCTCGTCTTTGCCATTCGTCATTTGTAACAGTTCGATTCTTCGTTTTCTTTATGGAATTACATCAAATGCTCCAAGAGTGTTGTAACCAGACACCACGAACATCCACTTCATTTAGGCGTGCTGTAATTCTCCCGCCACCGGGACCAGTATTTCCTCGTATCTATGACGACCAATCAATAAATTCTCCTTTATCCGCCTACTTGTTCAATGAGGATAACTCGACCGTTTGTGAGACGTCTGTGCGAGAAATCTTAGAGAATTTTAGAATTGAGAATGACGTTGTTTTGTACAACGGCCATACCAATATGCATCCACATTTGCAACAATTTGCAACTCCCGATATGGTTTCTCCTTCGAGGCCAATTCACTCGAACGATCTCAGGAATATTTCGATGATGAATCAGGAAAATCGTTACTTTGATCGATTTCATCCTCATGGTCATCGTAATTTTTATCCTCGACGACGTTCAACGACTCGAACTCATTTCAATTCTCCGCAACAGGAATTTTATCCTCCATTCCCGATACGACGTGCTCCGATATCCTTCTCAATTAATTCTGTTCAATTACAGAGGATGCCAATTCAATCGAATTTGCATCAATTCCATATGGATTATTATTCATCTCAAAACAACGACGAAGAATTTATTGGAGGATATGCGTACAAATTGGCTGTTGGACAAAACAATGGAATTCTAACGGAGTATAATTGTCCTATTTGTCTCAATATTATCAAGGACGCAATTCAGACAACCTGTGGTCATCGCTTCTGTCTCACTTGTTATGAGAGATATGTTGCTCAAAGTTCGACCACGTTAACTGATCATGTTCGTTGTCCAATCGATAAATTACCGTTAGAAGGCATCTTCTCTGACGTCGCATTTAGAAGAGAAATTCTTTCTCTAAAAGTGGAATGTGAGAACAGTCATTGTGAATGGACAGGTGAAATTCGAAATATGAAGAAACATGTTGATGAATGTAACGCAGTTGAGATTCAATGTCCATTCGAGATGGCTATTCAACAATTTATTGATATGTGTAGTCATTCATTTGATGTACGTCCTATGAAATGTTTGTTGGATAAACATAAATCGGTGAATAAAGTTCATTTTAGTTCGATGCAATACCATTTGGATAACGAGTGTCCATTACGTCCGGTCGTTTGTGAGAGATGTGACGAAGGAGAATATGCATTGAAATTATTCAAAACTATCGATTGGACTAGTTATGTGTTGAAGGAGCAAATGGAAAGATTCCGACGGAATTTCCAACCAATCAATCAATTGAATGAGGAGACAATCAAAAAGAATAATAGTCAAGTAAATGTCTTTTATTTGTTGTTGATCGATCATTCATTCAAATGTTATCATAAGAATGAAAGTTCAAAGAATATCATCTTCCAAAATGGCAATCCATATTATCTTCCGTATATTAGACCACATTCTTGTAAAAACATTGGTAGAGATGGAGAATGAAGAAATCGAAGTTGTTATGTAAAATTATGTGGATGATATCTGAGTGAAATAATTGTTTTGAATTGTCAACTGTTATTGTTTTTTATTTTTTCTTTTCTATCAAATAAAAGTCCTTTTCTGGAAAATATTATTATGAATTAGATTAAGAAATTTTATTTCTTTCTAAAATTTTCAATTTATGTCTTGGGGAGAATATTTATAAAACGTTTATTAGATTTTATTATAAGGAAAAAAATTTGATATTTCCTAAATGGAAATTGAAATAGGAACTGATTTTTTTGGTTTAGTGAAGAAATAGAAAATAATAATTGGATGGAATATTCAGATAATATTCTTCCTTATAATATTCATTCCAATAATTATTTATTGGAGAATGAACAAAATGATTTCCATCCATTGACTAATCCTGTTAAAAGACATGGTCATTTGAGAATAGCTGAACGGTCTGATGATTTGGATGAACCGATGGATAAATTTGAGGAGAAGGTACAGAAAAAAATTGAGAGATTAAAAAGTAATTTGGTTTTGGCGAAAGCCAGGAAGACGATGAAACCGATGCAAGTGATAACTGTTAAGAATTCTCATGAAACATATTTACCCATTTTCCTCATCTTTCAAATAATCAGTTTCGTAATGGTATTTTCTTTCTTCTTCTACATTGCCGTTGCATATTTCAAGAAGAAAGCGGACCAAGATGTATATAGTAATTACAGGAATTTAAAACCGTCTTACAGACAAGGTTCATTATCTCCAACCGGATCAATGCGAACATCATTTCCTTCAAAGAGACACAAAAGTAGAAGTAGTACAACAAAACGAATAGAAAATTTATTGAATGAAAAACTTAATGAACAATCTCCATCGAGAAATACCGGTTATGGTCCTCTGTCTAGTTCAAAGAGAAATCGCAGAGTATCTATAGCGAATCCTGCTTCAAACAAGAGTCATCACTCTTATTTCCCAAATGAAGCAACTCATAATCAAGTATCTTCATTTAAACTTAGTAGTAGAGTAAATCAACCGTCTACCAAACCAAATATGAGGCCAATATCAGAAATGCCACAACAACCATCAATTAGAAATACTCTTCTGGAGGATAGTGGAAGAAGGAGTGGTCGACATCATACAACTAGTCGTCGCAGTCATAGTAGACGTCGAAGTAGTCGAGGGAGTCATGGACGACGTAGGAGTAGTCGAGGTGGTCATGGTAGACGTAGAAGTAGTTATGGTCGACGTAAAAGTAGTCGTGGTAGTTATGGTCGACGTAGAAGTAGACGACGTAGTCATAGTAAACGTAGAAATCGGAGAAGAAGTAGCAGAAATTCAGAAGGAAAAAACTTTGGGATGACAGTAAAAACTGTAATGTATGATCGTCGAAGTTCTCAGATGGGAAATATTCAGACGATGAACAGTCAGAGAACGAATGGAAGACGAACATCTCAAATTCATCCCACAAATTCGATATCGGGAAGAATTTCCCAAACAATACCCATGAATGTTATAATGAGACCAGAACGTAGAAAACCAGATGTAGTTTTCAGTCCAAAAATAGGACACTCAGCTTCACCTAGCAAACGGATAATAGTTTCCAATTATCGTAATTCTGGATCATATAATCCAAGTTCTAAACGTAGTCGACATAATCGACATAGTTCCATGAGTAGATCTTCGAGTATGGGTTGTTCAGGGACTTGTGATTCTCGAAGTAGTGATATAACCAAGATTAATATTATCGGACATAAAACTAGTTCTATTCGTTCGAGTATAAATGGAAGATTTAGTCCAGGAGGAGAAGGAGAAAATGACAAGTCGACGACACATTTCGAGAAACAATTGGTACCCAAATTTTCAAGTACTTTTAAAAAACGATCAAGTACTTCATTACATAAAAAAAGATTATCTCAATATCCTACCGAATATTACCAAAAATCTTCGAAAAAGGAACGACAAAGATTTTCTGTTATTCGTCCACAAAGTGTTTTTGCCGAACAATCTTTAAGAAATATACCTTCACAAGATTTCAGTAATGTTAAGAGTCAAGTCGTTCCTGTAAATGAGAGTAATGAAAATTTTTTACAAAATTTAACGAATATTAATTCGATACATTCAATTGCTCCTATCAAATCATCACGACGGTCAAGTAGAATGATGAAACAACCCGTCCAATCTGAGCAATTACAAGTCAGATCATCCATTAATATTAGTCCCAATATCCAAAAATCTAGGAGTCGACGACAATCAACAAAATTTATGGATGGTGTTACTCCTTCCGAACAATTTCTCCCACAAACTGAATATTCGGTCTCCAATGTTAATGTTGGTAGACCATCAATAATGGATGGAGGTGATAGTCCTTCAATACAACCTTCTGCGTCTAAATTTCAAAATTTTTCATTTTCGAGAAGTCCATCGATTAATCCCGCTATTATGAACAATCAACTTTCTATCATGAAAAATGAAGGTAATCGTAGCTCATTTATCGGAAATGAATTTAACCGTTCGTCAAGTTTCGTCGGCCATAATCCACCTGCACAGAAAGAGTCATTTGTAAAAAATGAAACGAAAATTAACAGTCGTAGAAACTCTTCAGTATTTTTCAATCAAGCTAATCCGTCTGTCAATCCATTATTTTTTAATGAATCTTCTGGTGTGAATTATGGACAAAGTAGTACAATGCCGAATAGAAATCCGAGTGACAGATCAATGAATTCACCAACAAATCAATCTTTTGTTAAACCAAATTCGTCAGTCATGACAAATCGAAGAAATTCTTCTCGTTTTTTCGGAAATTCAACAAATCCTTCAACAAATCAGTTATTCATGAATAACGATAGTTCAACTGTTAATAATGATAGGATGTCATTTAGGCAGAGTAATATGACTAAACCAAGTATGTCCGGTCAACAATCGTTTATCAATCAAAGGCCGTCGTCCAATATGAGCAGAAGAAGTTCTTCAGTATTTTTTTTGAACCAAAGTAATCCTTCAGTAAATCCGGTTTTTATGAATAATCCGTCTGTAGCTAATGCTGCCGAAAATTTGGGATCTCCTGTTAATAATGATCCAAGTAATCGATCGACTATTAAATCTTTTGTAAATAGTAATCAATCATTCATTAATAATCAACCAAATTCATCCGTATCTGTTAATCCAGGTAATATACCATTAAACATGTTATCAGATAGATCAGTTAGAAATAATAGATCATCAATGATGACTAATCAACGAAATTCAAGTTTACGTAACAGTATTCGTAGTAGTGCAGTAGGTCAATCGACTTTTGCGAGTAATGTTCCGAGTAGTAATATGATCAATTATGAAAGATCATCATCTTTCTTTGGTGATCAAAATAATCCTTTAATAAATCCCATACTCCTAAATAATGAATCAGTAATGACGAACGATAATCAAGAAGAACGATCGAATATAGATAGACAATCACAATTGAATGGATCAATTAATTATTCAAAAAAGAATTCCGTGGTACAAAGTAATAGTGTAAATAATCCAACTTTTTTACCTAACCAAAATAATCCTTCAATAAATCCACTCTTTATGGGTGATCGTTCATCAACTGTTAATAACGGAAGAATTTCTTCAACATTTCCCAATATTAATAATCCTAGTGGAGAAAACTTCGTCAATCAATCTAAACCAATACTAGACGCTCAATTGAGTGAACAAAGATTCATTGGGAATAAACATCCTTCCATTTCTGTCCAAGCTTCAAAATTTTCTTTACTTGATGGTGCTTCAATAAATCCTGCTTATGACGGTTCTCTGCAAAATGGCCATAGAGATTCATCCACATTAAATCGTAATCCATTAACTTCCCAAAATCAGTTTAATCCTTCTCAGAATGAAATTGTATCTAATCAATCGAGATATTCTAATGTCAATGGAAGAAGTTTTTCAATGTTCAATGAACCTTCGGTCAATCCTGTTATGGTAGCGAGTAATATGAATCAAAATTCTTCCAACAATCAAATATCTTCTAATAGAACTAATAATTACCATGCTAGAAAGAAAGATTCTAGTAACTTCTCTCCAATTGTCAAACGACCGTCCGTTCTTTCTACAATATCTGCCAGACCTAAACGTAGTCTAAGTAAAGATGTTGAGAAAAATGGAACGAATAAGAAGCATAATAAAAAAGAATTATCGCCATTTAGTCGCAACCGATGTAACATTGCCAGCGTACCTGCTGACAATTTACATAACGAAGATTATAATTTTACTAAAATTTTTAAAAGTTATGGGAGATCAACCAGCAAACATAGACCAAAATGATAAAAATTTCAGTTGTTATCAATTCAATTATATAAAATTCATTTTATCTGTATGAAGAAGACTTTATTGAATAAGGAAATTGTTGAAAAGTAAAAGAATAATTTGTTTAAAACATGAAGAACAATGTCAAATTTAATAATTTATAAAATGAATCAGTTCGACGAATCTCTTAGACGTTCTTGGCAACTGAATCATTTGGTTTAATACTCATTCGAGGCGAATTGCTGATGGAACTATGTCCTTCGGAAATATCAAAAATTCCTTCATCAGTTCCTCCAGATACAGGTGTAAGATTATTCAATACTTTCTTATTCTCAGCGGATTTCGTATAATCGAATCGTTTCTTATTATTCTTTATTTCACAAACATGCAATTCATAATTATTCGGTTTCTCTAAATTAAATTCTTTCGTGCCTTTCATAAGTAGATTAAGTGCGTTATCGATCACATCTTCAGTCGAACAAGACGGTTTCGGTCCTTCATTTAATTGCGTTGCAGGTTCACTGTTTTTCAGATATAGTCTGTTATTTTCGATTTCCGACAATAAATTTTGAGGTAGGACAGCTTTAGTTCTTTTCAGCGATTGTTGAGATGTTTGGGGATGAATTGCATTTTTTCTTGAAATAAATTTACTTTCCGACATATTCCAAAGACGATCAATAGTTCGTTCATAGTTCTTGTTCTCGTTCACTATTCTCCATAAATCATAGCTTGAACTCTTGTCTGTTTCTAAATCATCTTCGATTATATCGAACTTTTTATGTTTGTCATCCGATTCGCATGAATCCGTATCTAAACGACCGAACGATAATCGTGAAGAAGATTTTCTTCGCCATTCACGACGTATCTGCTCCCATGATGACTTTTGTTTGAACAATACAATACATAACATTAGGATGATTATAAAGACGCTTACTATACAACTAATTAACAATTTATAATTTTTAGATAATACTGCTTCTTCCGCAATGCTCTTAGAAATTAGTTCATCATCGTACAATCCAATTTTATATGACATCGAATGATTGAAATTTGACATGATGGAAGAATTAGTTGGAAGTAGATTTGGTGTATTTGTCGAAGAAGTAAAATTTGTGATTGAATTATTATCATGATTCGATTTGACGATATTGGACATGGTGTTGTTTAAAACATTGGAAATATCTTTTATTATATGAGGTAATTCGAAAGCAATTGATGAATCGACAAATACATTTGTAACTTTTTCATCGTTTAACGAATTTGTGAAAGTTTCGGACTCAACAGTTATTCCATCATCCATTGAGAAATTGTTATCAATTGAATTAGTCATTGTTGAGCTATATTCTGTAATACTATTATCATCAACACTAGAGTTTAATGGCAAATTCCATAAAATCAGATGTTCATTATTTTCCATTTTATTCGTAGTGGACATGGTGGAAATTTCATTGGTATCAGTATTTTCTTTCAATTTTTCAATGTTATTTCTTAATAAAATGAACGATGTTGTTCGAGAAGTTGAGGTTGACGATAAACGAATGGTTGAAGTTGATGAAGAAATATTTGTTATAGTCGCACGAGAATCAGTAGAATTGTCGTCAACTAAAATTTTTCCCGACAAATCCATTTTTCCAGTAGTTTTTTCAATCGAATTAGAATTTTCTTCTAAATAATTTGTATTAGTTAAGATATTAGAAGTACTAATGACATTAATATTAGACGTAGTAATTGTAGTGCTCATAGTAGTAGTAGTAGTAGTAGTAGTGAAAGTGGTACTAATGGTAGTAGTAGGAACAGCAGTGATAATGGTAGTAGCAGGAGCAGTAGTGATAATGGTGGTAGTATTAGTAGTGGGAACAACGGTGATAAGGTTACTGGAATTACTAGTAGTAATTGTGTTTGTTGTTTGTATAATAGTTATAGTTGTAGTAGGAATAACATTCGTAGTATGTTCTGTAGGAGCATAAGAAGACTTAATTCGAGTAGTTGATGTTGTAACTGGTCGTGTTGGTATAACAATTGTTCGATAACTTATATTTTGTTTCGGACTGGTGGAAACTAATGTTTCCGCTGTCATTAACTTAGTTGTTTGAGTAGTTGTTGAATTGTTCATGGAAGTGTAATATGACATAATTTTATGCCACAAGAAATTGTTAAGTATGCGGATTTCATGAAATTTTCTTTTCCTCTCAATGAACTCGTTTCCCGTAGAAGATTTCTTATTATTCCTTCTTCTAACACTGACCAAATTCAATATTACCGAAAGATTCGTATCTATGTTGCAGTTACATATTGATTCGAACTTCTCATCCGTTTGTAAGTTTTCTACTGTTAACTAATAAATAATAAGTAAGAATTAAAAAAAAAAGATAATGAAAGTCTAATAAATTCCAATAGAAATTTAACCCAAGCCAAACTCCAACTACTTGCCACACTACCTCCTTGGTTATAAATTGTTACATATTTCCACTTAATCTTCTTGTGACTTCCAATTATATACATCAGGTCATTGTGGCCTCTTTCGAAAAGGTCGCCTGCCGAACTAATGGAGAAAGATGCCTTTAACCCAATCGGTTCTGAGGCAACGAAATGAAATCGAAAAGTAGCATCCGTTCCGGCCATAAATGTATCTTGAGTCTGAAACTCAACCTTCCATTTGGAATACTCTGGAAAAAGAAATAATTAGACGATTGTTAGAGATGAATTAACTCGAATATTCAGGTTGACTGATCGAATTGATGAATTGATTAGTAAAGATAACGGTTGGTTGTTTTCGTGATTTACGATAATCGAATTTTCGTTTGATTTTATCATAACTCATAAACTTTATTCGACGTGTATTTTGATTTTGATGAGATAAGACTGCTAGTTGAACAAAGATAATCAGGTGAATGAAAAACCGCATGATCTTAATAGAAAAAGAAAATAAGAAAAATATATTAAGAATATTGAATTCCTGAACTCATACAAATAAAAGAATATCATACAAATTTCCGAATATGGAAAGAAAGTAATTAGAGGAGAATTATGGAGGAAATGGACACTGTCCATAGAGCATAAAAAGATATATGATAGTTACGATTTCTAAAGAAAAAGAGAGACGTAATATGAAATTTGGAAGATAATAAATAGACGATAATATGATATGGTTAATGTGGAGAAACGCAGAATAATGATGATGAAGATGAAGAAAGATAAATTAATTAAGATTCTTATTGAATTCCCTCGAGAAACCGGGAAGGAATTCCGTAGAAAAACATCACGGAACAATTTTGTATGCATTTCATATTTGTAATTTTTCATAAGATTTTTATTCTTCTAGGAAATTCTTTATTAGTGCCGTTCATATCAAATACTCTTCTTTTAATATCAATTTAATGGAAACCGAATATTTCCTTTAATTTTATAAAAAATTTTGTATTATAATAAATTTCTACTTATCAAAATTTTGGACGATGTAAATAAATGTTGATGGTTGTGAATTGATGAGAATAATGGAAGGGAATGAAAGAAAATACATTAATCTTCATTGTTGTATATTTTGGGAACGATATGAGAGTAAGAGACTATAAAACGATTGTTGATCTTAAATTAGTAATCAATAATTATTGACGGTTTAAGCAAACATCATAGTCAGATGCACCTTGTGGCAAATGTGCTGCTTTTGAAGCGAAAGAAGTAGGTCATTCGATGTTTAATGGGAAGATTTGCTTTTCAATCTTCCATTGATGAAGATGTAAAATTGATAGCTTATGTCGTCACATTGATATCAAACACTTGTAGGAATAGTCCAAAGGAAAATATTGTTGTAATGTTGATGGAAATATGGAGAGACTCATAAAGAATGAATAAATACTAAACGGTTCGCTGAAACTTATGCAGATTGAATGCAGATTAATCTTCCTTTCATAAGTAACTGCTCAACTGGTAATGGAAAATTTCCAATGTTCGATTATTCTACTAATCATGAACTCTATAAAAATGATAAATGAATATTAATTGTAACTTTCGACAGCAGACGAATGAGATTGAAAGGAGAAATCGTAGAAGATATCGTTCAAGAAAGAAACCTTCAATCTCATCTTCACCAGTTGTAACTAATTAGACTAATGTAATTTGTTGTAAAAATAATAGAGCTCATTTTCTGGTTAGAAATGGTTGTGGGAAGTCAAGGTAAGTTCAATATTATAATAACCATTTCTAGAACTACCTCTCTTACCTTAACCGCTGTTAATTTCTGGTAACGGAAAATAAATATTCCGTGGAGTGCAATCTGTTAACTTACGAATAGCAAAATCAGATAAGATAGATTTGTGATCTCATAAATTTTCTTAGGTCGAAATGACTATAAATGCAAATAACTATCATAATATTACTACAAATAAGTAAATCTGTGTCAATAAGAAAAATGAGTAAAATAGAGGAAAGCAGATAGAAAGGAGGATATGAATCTTAAATTTCTTGAATAATATTGAATATGGTATCTGATGGTACTGAATTCCCAAAAATTATTTATAGATTCATCTTTAGATTATTCTTTATATTCATAACATTCGAAAGAAGATGGTGGAATTCGAAGTCCCTCATTGAATATGAACAAAAAAAATTGCAATCGATTCGTATGTTTTTCCGGAAAGATATTACATCAAAATATCTCTGATTCATTTAATTACTATAAAATGTCTTTGGCTGATGTGTGTTCAATTACGTCATATTACATTGTTTTACGAATATTTGTTACAGTGGAAACAGAAGTAAGGTGCTAGAAGAATTTTGAAAGAGATTTTGAGGAAATAATGTCTAAATCAGTGGACATACTTCTCGTTATTAAAATTACTTCCTTTTCAAATGGTAGAAAGTTGAAAGAAAACTGTCTATTGACAAATGTTAAATAGTCGTAAAGTAGGAAAAAAAGAGTCGAGAAAACAAAGTGAAAATGATAGGAATCATTGTGACAATTTGACTTGATCAATTGATAATGACAAATCGATTGGTTGTTCTTTTGCGGAAGTTGTTCCTATGCTCAGGCGAACTGCTCGTTTAATGAGAACGAAAAGGTGATGATGATATGGAATCTACTGTAGAATTCTGTGAATATATATCATTCGGAGAATAATGAAGATAAATAAATGATATTCCGCAAATCCGACTAAATTTGATATGTGGAAAGAAAATGAATAAATACTAATGATCCAAAAACGTGATATATATCTATACGAGTCAATTCAGGTCGGTGAGAAGTGAAACTGCAGACATGATGCTGTGTTCAAACAAATATTTAATTGAACTTACATTCGTCTCCTAGTCGGTTAGTAGTTGGCAACTTATTTATTTTTATATTCATCCAATTATTCATTAATCTTCCTACTACCAATTTTTCTCACTATTTCTTTCCTGATTAACGAATTATATGGAATTGATTGAATCTTTCGAGGGAAATCTTTATTTGGAAATTTCAAATGAATGTTAACATAACTAATTATTTAGAATTAACTTTTATTACATTTCTGACTTATCAAATGTTACCTAATTGTATCAGCGATCCAAGCAGAAAGGAATTATGAAGGAAAAAAGTTGGATGATGAAATTAAAGTTCTAAAATGTAGTTCATAATTAAATTAAAGGGGAACAAATCTAATTTGGGGAGAGAATAGGATGGAATTGAATAATTTATCTGATCAGCCAACAAATCTATCGACGGTTCGACCTACAACCTTATGGGAAGATGCATTGTTTATAATAATTACGTGATGGTATTGTGTAATTTAATCTTCTTTGTTGCACTTCCTTCAATTAAACGAACGATAAATATAGACTAAACTGTTGAAACTGGTTGTTGCCATCGGTGATAATGGAAAAGAAGGAAGGAGAAGAAACTTTTTCCTACAAAAAACTCCTGTCAATCTTCGGTGATAACATCAGCTAACCACAAATTTTCTATGGTACATTGGAATGACGATAGTAACAATTACAATAATTCCCTTAATTTTTCCCCTCCATTGTTCATTGGGATGGAGAGGAATACAAGTTTTGAATTCATACAAATGTTAATTTTGCTTTCTTGTCGACATATACTGCTTCCTCGTTCCAATAATTAGAATTGAGAAGAATCCGTCCATTCCAAACTTACCTCCATTTATTGTTTTTCATCCATGAAATCATGAGAATCGGTTTTAACATCAACAATAACATTTATATGAATTTCCACTTCATTTCACTTTCTTTTTTTCTTCTGAACTTCAAATTACTGAAAATGTTTATTTGGAAAAGATTACGATAGAAATAAGACGAAATACGATTAAGTTTTTTATGTTCCATTCCCAATAAAATTTTCGTTTGTGAAATTAATTTTTGGAGAATGAATCAAAATGAAATAATGAAGGAATTGTCTAAGTGTGATGAGAAAGTATATAAATGCACATGTTAATATTTTAATAAAAATTTATTGGAATTTGGAAATGGAATAAGATTTCCTTTTCAAATGATCGGATCTAAAAAAAAGGAAATGATAATTCATTTAACGATAAGAGGAGAATGTCTAACCGAAACATAATGGGCAACACTGATCATCCACATGTTTTACATTCGAACATCTCAATAGTTCTTTGTCGTCACATTGTATTAATGTCTGGCATTTAATCTGGCCGGTTTCCATACATAAACAATTCTTCTTACAAAGAGACAAGTCAAATTCTTTCCCATCATTCTCATATTCTTTGTTGTTGTTGAAACATTTAGTTATGCTCATTTCATCAATCTCATTCATTCTCATCACGATTAGTGATTCATTCATAATTGCTTCTCCATTTTTCGATGCTCCTATCTCCTGCAACATTTCTGCTACCATTTCCGGATCGTGTGAACTATTATTATTCACTTCATCATTATTACTCGTAATTGTTGCGGCGTTCACAATCATATTCGTTATCAATTTTAAACTTTCATTCATCTTTTTCGTTTTTCTTATGGTAGATGCGTCAATATCTTCGTTCGTCTTCCTCGACATTGTTGTTGTTTTGGTAGTCGATGTTACACTCACAATTTTTGATGAAGTTGTAACCGGTTTTTCGATTGTTGTATTCATTTGATTTCTAGCTTGTGCTAATCGAAAATTAGCATAAATTCCTTCCGCGTCATCCGCTATAGGAAGTGGTTTGGCAAAACGGTGAGTTAATTTTCTGGTGAATCTTGATGTATTTTGATTGACAACTTCTGACGGTAATGGATCGGTTTTTATCGTTTCTATGGAAACAATTTTCAAATCATCAATTATTGTAACATTTTCTCGTTCACGAACTTTCTCCCGAACAACTACACCTTTAACGATACAATCAGCTTTCAATTTTTCTATCATTTTCTGCTTTTCTTTACCACTTTTTATTTGACCTTTCAATTTCATTCTCAATTTTTCCAACAATTTCTTTCGTCGACATTTATTCTTCAATTTCCTCTTGAGTTTGTCCGGACATTGTTTCCTAACATGCGACACCCAAACATCAGGACGATTATAACGTTTGACGACGGGACACCATAAACTATTCGGTCTCTTCTTCTCCTTGTCCGTCAGAATTTCCTTTGGCAACTTCTTATTCGGGAGACATTTGCGATAAATTCGATTATTGAAATAGAATGGAAAAATACATTCTATAAACGAACATATTAAATAAAGAATTTAATTCATAAATTCTTCAAAAAAAGGCTACGAACGTCGACAATATATCCATTTCTTATCTATTTGGAAATCGGAGGTAAGAGAACACCAGAAATCCATATCATCGATTTTCGTACAATTATAATAAGTGACATTTTTATAGTTAAAAGGGAAATGACATTCCTCATCTAAAGTTTATTTTTAATTTGAATTTCTTTCAAACAAAATATTAACTGGAAAAGTTTCCTCGAACAACATCTTTCGCTGTTATTTAAATGAAGAATAAATGAAGTTGAGAAGAGAACAATTAACTGTGTTTGATTGTTTTACCTTTCGATATCTGAAGAGAATCGATATAAATGAAATTTATCCCAATTAAGAATAATAAAAAGAGATTGGAATGTTTCATTCTTTTATTAAATTTTCTGAAATGAATACAACAGGAATGACAATAAGAGAATGACAACAACAATTTTTAATTTTCCTCTAACAAAAATCAAGAAGTTCTTAATTAAAGAGAAGAGATAGCGTGAGAAAGTTTAATGAAGACAACAATTACTGACAAATGTTCGAATGAAAAGTAGAAAGTTAATAGGTTGAACCTCTCCCTTGTTTATTCATTCGCATTTGGTTCTCAATTAATAACAAGTTGAAAGGAGAATGAAAGAGAACTATGAATAATTCGATGGAATCAATCAGGTAATTAGATGCAGTAGACCGATATAATCAAACGGTCATTTAATCGAAATTAATCATTTTTATCCTTCTGATACATGGAGGTGAAAGCGGGAGATGAATGACGAAATCATTTCTTTCTTTAATTTCTCGATTAATTCCTCATCGGTCATTATCTTCCTTTCATTTTCATTCATTTCATATTGCAGACATGTCATTTGAACATTATTGATTCCACAAGGTACAATTCCGACGAATCCTTCTAAACTTTTTCTACAAAAATATTTATTTCAAATAATTCCTTAATTAATTTAAGTAACTTCGTCACATTCAATGAAAGACCATGTTGTGTTATTCGATCATTAACATTGATACCCACCGAAGAAATCTTCCTCTTTCCCTCACACCATATTCCACTCAATTGCACAATCGAACTCTTGTCGTTGTCGTCGATGAACTTATTGAAATTCAGAGTACAATTCTGAGAAACATTCTTCAATCGATATCGATTTTGGAGGATATCAATAACCAAATCGAACAATTGATCCACATATGATTTAGTTGTCATCTTTCGAGAAGTGTTCTTATCAATCAATTGATCCAAATCGATAATTGGATACATTACTAGCTGACCGGGACCATGATAAGTAATAAGACCACCTCGATCCGTTTTCACCATTGGAATTTGATAATTCTTCCCATCATACAAATTATGTGCTCGACGTCCAATCGTCAATACCGGATTATGTTCCGTCAATATAACATATCCAATTTTCCCCGTATTTCCATTAGTTGATTTCCTTCGCTTTATTAATTCTGTTTTAAGATGTTGCTGTAATTTCCAGACGGAACGATAATCAGAAAATTTTTCAGTTAATTTTATTAATTTGATGATGGATTTCATGACGAGCTTATTCAATAAATTTTTTTAAAAATCAAACATTTGAGAATAATAATAATTTATTTAAACATAATTTTTGTAATTCTTAACAGATCGCGAATATTGATCTTTTATCAAATGTTTTTTTTCCAAATATTTATATTTTGTTTTATAAAAATAATCGTTTCTCACTTTCATTTTTAGTGGATTATTTGTGGAATAAGAATTTGGATGGCATTTACAGATATTGGGAGAGCCAACGGAATCCTTCACCATATCCTTCTCGATTAAGTACACTGCATAAATAAAGTTCAATTGGACGTCGTGCTAAATCGACACGTGGCACATTTCCCTGATTTAAGAAAAATCGAAAATACTTAAAGAAATTGTAATTAAAATTCCATTCTAACTTTTCCAGTACACATTTCGGTGACTCCTAAATAATATTTCGCTTCCATTTCACTAATGGCGGTTGGTAGATCCATTTTATTTCCCAGAACTAAAACGGGACATTGTGACACTTGTTCGTCAGATATTAGACTCTGTTCAATTGAGAATAAAAGATGGGAAAAAATTGAGGAAGGGAAACTTGAAGTTCAGATCTTGCTTCGATCATTCGATCTTTATCGCTGATATCCACCAAAAAGACGACGGCATCAACAGCTGGAAAATAATTCTTCCAAACCTTCCTCGCTGAAGACAAATGTGAAAGAGAAAAGATATTCAACTGATTGAACCTTGTATGTGACCGCCGAGATCATAAGTGGTGAATTTGATATTTCCTAAAGATAATTCTTCAGATGCTGAAAAAAACATTTAAATTGATAATTGAATTTCATTCATTAAATGAATGTGAAACTTGGATGTAATGTGGGAACGGGCTGTGCAATTTTATCATCTTTTAACATATGAAGCAATGTCGTTTTTCCGGCATTGTCCAAACCCAAAAATATTAATTTTCCACTCTTCTTCCATAAACCTGTAAATGAAATGATTAAAGAAAGAGGAATTAAAGAGAATTGAGTGGAATGAAGAATTGATAATGAACCTAAATTCGATAGAGTACTACTTAACCAATCCCATAGGAACATTTTGATCTGATTCTCTCAATCGATTGATAAGAAGTATTTTTTAACAAATAGAAATGAATTTGATTTACTTTCTTCGAGTTAAAAAAAAGAAGTAAATCGTCCGTCCTTTGCACTTTTGGAACAATTGGAAATTCAACTTTTTTTTTCACAAACTCAAAAATTGATATGACACGATATATCTACAGATGTGTGTGTTTTCACCAAATGAAGAAGTTAAATTAATAAGAAATAAATGATCTTCAACTAACATTAATGAATACACGTCAATTGTTTATAAATCGATGCGGCTAACTATTGGAATAAGAGAGTTAGAGGATTTCCAAACAAATTACTTCCAACTCATTCGAATACTTCCTCCCAAAATTATTTTCTATTAATTCTCATCATTAATGGAATATGGAATGATAAGTTAATACATGTACATCTACACAGATTGTAGAATAGAATAAACAGAAACCATCTACACAACAAAAAGATAAGTTCTGCTAGAAATGAATTTACTGGGGAATATAACATGAAAGATTGTTGTTTAGCCTTTCTATAAAGTTAATGAACATATATTCACTTATTAATAATAAATTTATATAATAATACTTCACCATAAAATGCCATAAAATTCGCTAACATTTATTTTTTTTAATTTCTCGAAAACATTCCAATTATTCCAGATTTATATGACGGATTACTAAATTATTAAATTTTAATAATTAATTTAAAATTGTAGAAATGACCTTAATTTCAACTGGCAATTTAAGCGCGCACAATAAAACTTTTTGTTAAAAAGAATTTGTTAAAATTGAATTTCATTTAACATACATATATAGTTCGACGGAGACACGAAATCTACGTGGTTTATAGAATCTTATAATTTCTTGTATCTATGGAGATTGATTGAATTGTGTGACGTGTCATTTATAACTTCCAATATTTAATACTGGTCGTTTAATTTTAATTCTTCATAAAAATCTTACTGGAACGGTCTATTTGAATTGTCAAATCATTAAATATAGAGAGAATGCCTGCCCGCAAATCAGCCCGTTTACAGAAGAAAATGAAAAATACCGTTGAACTGCCTACAAATTTATCAACTGTACCGCCAGATAAATTATCGGGCAGAAAATCTAATTGTAGTGGACAATCACGAGATGAGTATGGTAAATTCGTGCCAAAAGTTGATGGATCGGTCCAGGGTAAAAATAGTAAGAATATCAAAGATAATGAGAGTGATGTTGTTGGTTCAAGCAAAAAATTAACTACTCGTAAAGAGTTAACTCCTCAACATCATTCGATTATTGGTGATGGGGATCATTTATATGAAGATTATTCAAGTATTCGATCTTTAAAATATGTTCATAGGATCACTTCCAGTAGTGAAAATAGTAGTATCAAACAATTGTCATTCGTCGATGAACTTAAGGTAAGTAATTTGAAACCCTTGAAAAATACGAGTAATGTAATTGAGAAAATTGGAAAATTAGAAAATAACAATTTTTTTCCTTTAAGAAAAGAAGAGTATGTAATTTGTTCGAACGACAGCGAACCAAATTCAAAGAAGAGTGAAAGTGGAGATAGTTTTAATAAGGAATTAACCAATATGTTGAATACTACCGGTCTTGTGAAAATGAATAACAATTTGAATAATAGTTTGCGGCGATTAACATCGAACAAATCGATGTCGAAACTTTCCAACAAACTTGACAATTTAAATGATGATACATTGTTGGATGCAAATAGTCTCATGAAGACAAATTCCATTTGTTCAATTCGAAGAACCAGTCAGGAAATATTTCAGCAGATGCAAAATGAACGTAATGCGGCGGCCGAACCAAATTTAGCAAATGAAATCAATTGCACAGGAGAACCAGCTGCTCAACTCTCAGTTTTTCAAAGATTGATCAATCTAACAAATGTGAACGTTGCCATTCTTCTGGTGAACATGACAATGTTGTTCCTTCTGCTACTGATTTATTTCGAGAATATGATCGATGAAGTAGAAGATTTCTAATAAGAAATTGTTCATTAAATCAATTGATTAAAAAAACGATAGTTTCGAATGAAGTTTTAAAATAAATTTGTTCCATTCTCCTTCGTCGAGTTTATTTGAATTTACTTATATTTTACTTACAATTATTTTAAATTGTTTCCTGTAATATTATAATTTATTTAAATAGTTTAAATTCATAATTACATTTCAATTGAAGAAAAATTTTAACATTAGTTCAAAATCGAGATTAATATGATGAAAAGGGAAAAGAACGACAATCCACTTGGAAGTGGTGAAGATGGAGGGAAGCACAAAGAATCAGCGAAAGATGCAAGTAAAGATGATCTTCGTCGACTTCGATTGATCATTCCACAAATGCTGATGTGTAAAGGTGATGAGAAGACGGTGGTGGAACATACAGCGATATATTTCCATAGTGCCAATGTCGTTCTTGAGGCATTCAATGCGAAAGTTCTATTTTTTCTTAAGTTGTTTTTGATTTACATAAATCTTATAGGAAGAATGGAACTCAATTTGTCAGAAGTTCATGGATGATAATTGATATCAGAAATATAAATTTCATATTTTATGAATCTTCAATTATTTATTTCTTCGAAATTACTCTGTTTTTTTTCTTCAGTAAATCATTTTATAAATTTTTATTAGAAATAAAAGTTGTGCGTCTGTTAGCGAGACGTTGAAAAAAGTGTTAATTAATTCAAAATAAAATTAATGGAATTCCATTTGAAGTTTTGATTTTCCACAATACAAAATAAATTGAACAGGAAAATATAAAACTCTTATCCCAATCGACTGAGAAAACCACCACGTCTTTGTTGTTGGGGTGGGTAAGCGGCACCACCACCTCCACCATATTTTCGTTGTCTCCTTTTCTTCATATATTTCATTCCTTTGTATGCGGCACCAGCAGCTACAGCTCCAAGAAGAAGTTTCTTGAAGAAACCACGTTTCTCTAATGCACGCTCTCCAAACGACGAATCGTTTTCGGCCAATAACTCCTAATTAGAAATAATTAATCGAAGTGACATAATAGTGGAAACTTTAAGAATTTCTTCATCCGATACATCTTCACTTCTCACGAGGAACGAGGGAAGCACGATAGATAATAATAGGAAACAAAAAACGAATGATTTGATATACATATTTTCGGGAACTGTTTTCGATTTATTCAATTAGATAAATAGTGAGAATGTGTTAAAGAAAGAAATTATCAAATATAATCGTTTTTAAATTGGAACTTATTATACAACGTTACTGCCAATAACGATTATTCATTATTACATCAACATTGTTCAACTGAAACAATCGTCAATGACACGTGATGATTCATGTAATTGAATGTCAAATAATTTTCCGTCAAATGGTTTCAAGGAGACTTGGTTGACGGTTCCCTCGTTTATATAATAGAAAGAACAGAAAGACATTACCATTCACTAACTAAATATTTTATTTTAGAAGACATTCACTCTTACAAATCGATTATTCCAACATGAAACGCATTCAAATCATCAGTGTTTTATTCGCTTTCTGTCTATTCAACAGTATGTTCGCTTTGGATTTGGAGAGAGCACTACGACGCTTGTCCGAAGCAGAGGAATCAGTTAACATACTTTTTTTTACAAATTATTATCATTTTTGTAACTTTTTCATAATGTGATATCATAAAATGTTTTCAGAGAGAATTAGAGGCACAAGTTTCAATTGAATTTTTAAAATGTTAATAAGAAAATTCTAATTATTTTACAATTTTTAATTTAAGAAAAGAGAAATGGAGATGGAATTGGAGACCAGAATATTCGACGGTTTAAGTGAACAACAAAAGAAATGGTTGAAACGTCTTGGAATTGGTGCAGCGGTAGCTGGAGCTGGTTTATTTGCCAACAAGAAATATAAAGAATCTCATGGTGGTAAAGGTCTCCTCGATATTTTAGGAAAGTAGGTAAAACATTTCTACGAAATTCACAAACTATTTTAATTTTTTTTATAAAATTTATCACTCAATTCCAATTTCACCATTTCTTTCATTCGAGCAATTAATAATTATTGATATCATTGAATAATTGATTATAATCAATTCATACTGAAAATTATGTTATTTCTCAATTTATTGTGATATTTAAATAGTTTATTTGTTGCATCTTACAATTAAATTGGATAGAATGAATCGGTAGGGAATGAAATTTTAAAATTCGTTGTATGAATTAAATAGGAAAGAGGAATAAAATTTCTGTCTATTAATAAATTTCTTAATTTGGAACTGGTAAATTTTCATAATATTTCTCCAATTCTTTATGGTTAATATGATTATCTTTCAAAGATTTGACATAACTCTCTTCCATTTCTGAAAAGAAGTTAAAACATTTTTTAATAATTAATATACATAACTTTTCGAGAGTAATGGTTTTACCATTAGCAAAATAGAACCCGTAGGGTCGACATCGATAACTAATCTACTTTTCGTTGATTTTTGTAGAATTCCCAAAAATTTTCCTTCGAAAATATCGGAAAACATCCACTAAAGACATAGTTGAAATTAGAAATTTTTGTGATGAATTTTTGTGAACTTTATCGAAGTTAGGAGTAAGATTGAAAATTTCAATTGATTGATTAAATTTCAATGGGAAGGCTCCATCCTTTTGATGAATAACGAAAGCAAATTGGAAATTGGATAACTCTTTACGGAAGACAGACATTCCATTATACTTTATGAATTACTTAATGAAATGGTGAATTGAATGTAGAATAAAACTTGTCCGATCATTCTCCCTTGATTTCCTAACGCGTCCTGATTTATTCTTATTGCTTCACGGTTCTGTAAAATGTCCTTCTGCCAATTTGCTACCTTTTTCAAATTTGTACTCATTAATAATGGGGAGGCTAAAATGGACCATAAAGCCATTTGAGTGCGTGATTGAGCCATGGATAATCCAAAATTACCCACAATCAACTAAATTTGTTTGAGAAGAAATAAATTTAAGAAAAGATATTTTTTTTAATTGAACCATATCGGGATCATTCCAATGACCAGGACCCGCGTGTGGAATTAAACGATCCTGATTATTTACATACCAATCGGCAATAGTTGATACAGAATTCCAATTATCTTGAACATCGTCATAATTTCTCCATAAATTACAAATTTTTTCCAACAATTCATAATTCGGCTAACGAAATTTATGATAAATAAATCAAATAAATTTTATCGAACCCAATATGTGGCAGTTAATTGACATGCGGGCATACTACAACTATAAACGATTGGACGTTTAGTTTGATTTAAATAATATCCATATTGTGTATAACCTTCAGATAGAGTTAGAAAAGAAGAAAAATTTAGATATTAACCACTATCCATTGTTGATGGAGCAGAATAACAACAATCGAGTTTGATATAATCCACATCCCATGATGCGAATGTTTGAGCATCTAATTCCAAATGTCCCAAAATTCCTGGATAACCACCACAAGTTTTTGTCCCGTAATCTTCATATAATCCGAATTTCAATCCCATTGAATGCAACTGAATGAAGTTAAGATGAAATTCGAATGAAATGATTGAGGAAACTGTATCGGACATAAATTTGATTCCACGAGGAAATCGAATAGGATCTGCTTGTAATTTTCCATCTTTCGTACGATTATGTGACAACCAACAATCATCAAGAATGATATATTCATATCCAGCATCTTTATACCCTTCCGATATCAAATATTCTGCTTGTTCAAGTATCAATCTCTCACTGATTCATTAAAGAATGAATAAAAATTTAATTAACATTATGAATAGGAAATAAACCTAATACAAGAATCAGGATAATTAACACAATCAGTATTACAACGATATCTTTCCCAAGTCATCCAACCCATTGGAGGTGTTCGTGCCAATCCATTATCTAAACTTACGACTATTTTGGAAATGTAGATGAAAACAAAATAAATAAATAATTTCCACATTTTTTTTTTGTTTACCAAAATTTTGCGAGTCCTTCTTTTGGATTAAAAACCACAACCATTAAATTTCAAAATAAATTTATTATTTCAAATTTTATCGAAACTTTCTATCCGATTTGAAAGCTTCCTGGTTTTTACCACTTTCCCTTTTAACTATTGTCTAATTAAATAAGAATCTCATAAACAATTTGGAGCATTGGTATTATATAAATTTGTAAACAAAGTTTAGTTTGAATAAGATAAAGAGATTGTGAGTGACTCCAAAATTGACTCCATTCATTCTATCTCAATCTGCGAAATTTGGAATAAATAGAGCTTCAAAAAATTCCCCAACTATACTGCATTAAGAGCATAATAGTAAATTAATAATATCAACTTTATGAAATTCAATCAGAATTGGAAAATGTCAAATATACTTAATTTTATTCATTATTTTGAGTGGTACTACTAATTATTTAATAAGTTTTAATATATTCTCATGAGTATTATCATGATGATTGAATAGGGAATTTTAGTTATAATATTTATGCAAAATAATCAATCATGTTAATCCTATAGAGCCCAATAGTTTTATACACCGAGTAAATAACAGTTCCTTCCTGAAAGGACATTTTCGTCTTCTCATATCTTTTTATAACATACGTTACCAAATTTTTTAATATACAATTTTACGTCCCGAAATAGATTCAAACTAGATTACTCACTATCAATGATCATAGTCAACAACCACTGAATCTCTGAACAATGATTTAATGTATTAAAAAATATATATTCATGAGACTCTGCTGTCATTTAACTTCGAATTATTTTTCTGTGTTATACAGCAATTGACTAGAATGTCTTTTCTCGACTGTAAAGGATTAATAAACTTTAAATGGCTTCAATAAGAAGAGATAATATTGATCAGCCATCTTATAAACCACCTATTTTTCAATAAGTTCTTACATCAAACTATCATATATTTCTGATTCAACATTGACGTATATTGTTTTACCCGATTAATGTCAAATAATATTAATAGAACATTTGTTCGACTAACACATTTACTGATGAAGTTGGCCAACTATAAAACAACGTTATATTAATTTACATTTGGTAGTTTATAGTAAATTACACTGACACACCTATATTTAGCATTTGTCATCTTTCCCATGAAATGAGTGGATATAATAAGAATTGCGAACTAATGATTTAAATAAAATTGTTCTGATTTCTGAAAAGAAGACTTGTGATCATTTTCTAATTTCTAAACTATTATGAAGCTTATTTGTATATTGTTGTTGTTTCTATTGAACTGTTAATTTCATTTCATAACATTTTTTAACAGTTTTTTCCTTAAGTTAGAAATTTCAGATGTAAACAAGAAGTTTGTTACAAATCATTAGGTTGCTTTGAAATTGGAAAACCGTTTGGCGGTACGCTCATACGTCCCATAGTATTTCGTCCGTCCAAATTAGAGGAAATTAATCTTCAATTCCAAATTTATAACAAGTTTCTATTTCTCGTTATTGAGAAATGATTAATAACCATTTTGCAGTTTAGCTGACCGACTACCTATTAGGAGATCATGGAACGAAACTTTACCAACATTTGAGAAGAACAAGAAAGTTTATTTTGTCGTCCACGGTTTCATCCAAAGTGGAAGCACAGATTGGATGATCCGAATGAAAGATGCACTTTTGCAAGTTTAGATTCATTCTGTGAAGTTCATTTCATATTGTTAGAGGGAAAAATGCAGCGTTATAATTGTCGACTGGCATGAAGGAAATAGACCTCCTTATGGCAGAGCCACATCAAATACAAGAGTTGTCGGTAGAATTATTGCACAGAAATTAAATTCTTTCAAAGCGTTAAACAATGTTGTACTGATTGGCCATAGTTTAGGTGCACATATCTGTGGATATGCTGGTAAATATAACGGACATGTAAAATATATCATTGGTTGGAAATAAATTGCAAATTGTCACCAAAACTTCATAATATTCCAATTACTTTAGGTTTGGATCCAGCTGGACCTTATTTTGAAAACACACCAAAAATTGTGCGCTTAGATAAATCAGATGCAGAATTTGTGCAAATTATTCATTCGAATGGATTGAAGAACATCGAACTTGGACTGGGTTTATATAATCCTATTGGGTCTCTCGATATCTACTTGAATGACGGGAAAGAACAACCTGGTTGTAAACATGGAGTTCTAACCAAAGTTAAGAATCTCCTTTTCGAAACACTTAAGTTGAATATTGATGGTGAGTAAAACTTTTAGAATTATTTGTATCAACCCCTTAAAATTGCTCTCAGGTATAGAAGATGCAGTTGGTTGTGATCATATGGCGGCTTGTAATTTTTTGATTTCCGCAATTTCTCAAACGTGCAAATATTTTATGTATTCTTGTGACAAATATGAAAATATGGTCAACGGTGTTTGTCAACTAAAAAACGAACGAATAGACTATTCGGTAAATAATTTCCAACCACAAGGTACCAAATATCTATTGACAGGTAGTTTCGCTAATGCTCAAAACGAATATTGTCGTTAGTAATCAACTTTTTTATTTACCGCAAATCATTAGTTGTTAAATATGATTTTACAAAACAGTTGCTAAAAATTATATTGGATTTCAGTCATTAATTAATTTAAGATGCAAAATTATTGCTCGATTCTTGGGAGGGGCGAAAGAAATGTTATATGAAATGGATTTTAAAGAGAATAAGAACGAAAAGTTATTTTACTTCTTAACTAACGTAAGAATAAATAAAGTAAAATTCTTTTTAGACTAGCCTTAAAAACCAACAAATGGGTAACAATGGCTTTGGTACAATCCGATTTTAACAGTGTAATCCCAAATATTTCGGAAGTCATCCTGGACGTATATTCATCAGAAAATAATTCACATACGGGAAAAATTGCAGAAACTTTAGTGATGAATATTGAAAATGTTCCCATTAAGTTAGGCCTTGGAATAATTTTATTTTTGTTTTTTATTGTTTACAGAAAATTTTGTCATCATCAAGATAAGAAAGTATTTCCTCAGTTTTACCGATATTCCTTTAAATGCAATTGATTGCTCTATTCTGGTTAGATCATTCCATGGGTTTGAAAACACAATTATAATGAAACCGAAAATTTATTATTATTATTATTATTTATTGGTCAAAATTCCCGTCAGGATAAACTTGAAAAAAAGAGAAAAAAAATTATTGTCATCCTCTGTATCAATAAAAAGGCGTAATTGAGCGAGGGAATCGCGGTTAATAGGTAGAGTTGAGGTGGAATCGTATGTTGAGATGAAATTTTTTAAATCGGTTAGAGAAATGTTTGGAGATAACCCGTAGTATCTGACAGTGTATGTGAAGACGGAATGGGTGTGGAAAGGATGGATGTCGGAAGGATCACTAAAGAGTGAGACGGAATTGTTAGTAACATTGTATTAAATTAAATGTAACAATTTGTTACATTTATCACGGAGTGAAAAAATACGACGACATAGAAGAATTGGAAGTGGTAGGATATTCACAGTGGCGAAAAGAACTGAGCGGTTGCATCTATAAAAACCTAATAACTCCTAATGAGCCGATTATAAACTCGGTCCAAGGACAGAAAAGACCGATGAGAGCATAGAAAGATAGTCTCCAAAGAATACAAAGGTAGCACTAGCCTCCTGAAAAGTGAAAGACGGGACGAATTTGGATTTAGGAGAGAAGGAGAAAAAAGCCCTACAGAATTTGTTTCGGATACGATCGAGAGCGGATGAGGAAAAAGACCGCATATCGATCAGCTAGCCAAGGAAGATGGTAGAAGTAGCGAGAGGAATGTTAGAGAACGAACGATTACCGGTTGAAAGCAGCCAGCATTTCGATTCGTTAATAGTAAATCCTCTTTCAGCAAGAAGACGAGATGTATGTAGATAGGATTTATTCAAATGACGGAAAGACCGATACATGATCACGAAATCGTCAGCATATGCCTTAACATATGGAAATAAGAAATCGCCAATAGCGATCCTATTACCGTTAAGTTCGCGGAGGACGCCGTTAATAGCCAATCCAAATAACCAGGGACCTAGGATCGTGTATCTTTATATATGTTCGACCTCGATCGTGTAATTGTTCGACATTGTCATTCTAATGTACCTTGTCGGACTGCTGAATTGATTGATCCTGAAGAGAGGCATTCCGATATCGGAACAAAATAAGGTTCTCGAATACTTTCAGCAGGAACGAAGAAATGCAGATAGGTCCTTTATGAATTTAACGAGGTTTGATCGATATTCGGTTTCTTCAGAATGAGAATAATTTTGAAGAGAAGAAAGAATCAAATTTACGAAATCGGTAAGGCCAGTTACGAGTGATGGAAGTAAATGTTGCACTAATTTAATGCAAACATTATCGAACCCGTGAGCCTTAGTACAGTCGAGAGTCTGGACAGATTCGAAAATTTCTTGAGGAGTGAAAAAATCGAAATGGACATTGACGATAGGGCAGACGAAGGGTATAATGGAGGTACGGTACATATATGAGTCGAAGAATTCCGCAAAGGAGTCGGCAAAAATGGTAGATGACGATAAATTGGAGAAGCGATTAATTATTATTTTCCAAATATTCGAAGAATGAGAAGGAAGACAAGCATTGCGGAGTCGGTTGTAAAAATGATCCCTGACACACTTTCTCATAACTCTCCGGAACAGTTTCCGAGATTTTAAATGAAATTTGCGGTTGGGAGAAAAAGGATTTTCACGGAAGGTTTTCCAGCAATCAGATGCTTGACGCTTAAGATGAAAAATAGATGAAAAGTTCGAAATTGGAGGACGGGAAAAAGTGGTAGATGAACATTGGGCAATATAGTGTAACTGCTCAGTAAGGGAGAGAGTATTATTCAGTAACGTAAGTGAGGCATTAGTTTTCTATCTTTGGGCGCAGTGGTCTATGCACGTTCCTAACGACACAGTGATGGGACGCACCTCTCACGGAATGTAGAGATCCGATCACTGACCGTAAAGGTGGAGATCGATTTCTATTCATCCCGTCGGGTTTATTACAAACTTATAAGAAATTAAAATAACAAAATTCAATTTCTAGAAAAATTAGGATAGTGTATCTATCGATAGATGTTCCATCACTTCAACTTCTCAAAAATTCGAGATAGATATCATCTTTCTTCTGAATTATGCTATTATCTTTTTTTCCATTATGGTAAATTTCATTTCTTGAATTATAATTCTTCCAAATGTTGGCAGATAATTATCTGCCAATCTGAGTTTTCCGAATAACTAAAATTAGTTTGAGAAGATATAAATGAATATTTTATTTTGGTGCTTCATAGTGAGTATGAGCAATATTTTTTTTTTATTATTAGACCAAATCCCCGCGGGGTAAATTATAAAGAAATAAAGATAAATCCTTAAAAGAGTTATTAAGGAACAAACTCCTCCCTGTTTCTATGTAATTTTTGAGAGAATCAGGAACATAGGAGGAAATGTTGAAGTTTG
>JALJEE010001710.1:0-19225 GCA_023231475.1 Seison nebaliae
TCAATAATAATATGCTCCAGTATAGCCTCGTTGATATTTGGGTTCGTCATATGCAAAAGATGCATGACAGGGGAAAAGACGATGAAGGAATTAAAGTACCGATACGCGCTGACGGCAAACACCCTACCAACAGCGGTTTGAAAAAAAAAAAAAAGGAAAAAGAAAAAAAAATAATAATAATAACAAAATTTTTTATTTATGTATTTATTCAATAATGAGATTATAACCTCGGGACGAGTTTTTCTAAATAGGAGGGATGTGTAGAATGTGAGAATGAAAAGTATATTTCATAAATAAGGAAAACAACGCAGAGACCCCTATTGGAAATAACCTTCCAGCTAATGATTAATCATTAAGGAAAGTCAAGGTCCAAACAGTTACAGTTCAACGACAACGTGTTAATTATACTCATCGTTCGATAGACATTAAAGCGATGATATGGTAATTAACGGCATATTCCTCTCGGCTATAAATAGGGATCTCGACCCGAACTTATTTACTCATATTTACTCCTTTTACTTATTGACTTAAACATCAATAGTAATATATTCTCATACCAAATAAATCTTCTTCATTCTGCTGCCGAACTCCCACATGTATATGATTCTTGTGCCGTTATTGCCATAATTCTTGTTTGTTATGGCAATTTCTTCCCCTTGCATTATTGTGTTCTCCAAATTTTCTTGGATTATTTGTTTGATCTTGTGTTCCTGACCTCTGAGGAACCTGCTGTTCGTGAGGCCAAAAATTATGGAATCCGGTTCTTGAAATTTGTTGTTTTTCTTTCTTTTTTTGTTTAAGATATTTTTCCATTGTTGGAAGTTGACATTAAGAATTAATTCTCTAGATTTGTCAACTATAGTTTGTCGTATTTTAATAGGATTTCTTTCCTTCAGGTATTTCTTGAGGGCTTCGGCTAGGACATCTTCTCTGTATCCATTAGCTTTCAATATTTCTTTCGTCATGTACCAATTGGATATTATATCTTCTACTGACTAATGATCCTGTGGATGAGATAATTCCAACTTTGACATGTGTTTTATGTTGACTCTGCCAATTGATGTAGTTCGTTATTGTTATTGGTTTTTGGTATAACCTGCTCATAAGATGGCTTTTGTTTGAGCTTTTATCGGTGGCAGTGTAGATGTTGATGTCTAGGAAGTTGACGTTGTGTTTCTCACTTTTTTCAGTGATGATGTTTAGGTTTTTTGATATTTTCAACATTTTTTGGATTGTCTCCAAATCATTTGTTCCTAAGTTTTTCTTGGTTAAAATTAAAATGTCGTCAATATACCTGGTGTATTTGACGATGTGATTTTGAAATGTTGTTCGATTTTTAGAGAACTTTTTTAGTTCCAAATAGCTTAGTGTGCTATTAGCCAGTGTTGGTGAACACGTTTTAAGATAGATATTAGGTATTAGGTATTTGGAACCACATCACATTTCACTGTAAGTGAAGACACTTGGATACTGTTTGAAATTAGATTATTTTCATTATTTATTTAAAAAAATTTTTTAGTTTTTTTTTTTTCATGGTTTTTTTCTTTTCTTAATTAATATAGATTTTATAC
Organism: Seison nebaliae; assembly: GCA_023231475.1. NCBI lineage: Eukaryota > Metazoa > Rotifera > Pararotatoria > Seisonacea > Seisonidae > Seison > Seison nebaliae. The sequence continues at coordinate 1,572 of JALJEE010001710.1, forward strand.
AGTTGATATTTTATTTAAACAAATTAAATTTTAAAATATATATATGATTAAAATGAAATTTGAAATTATTCTGAAATTTGTAAATTTATAAAAATTCTTTAATTGGATTTTTTTCTTTTTTCTTATTCTTTATTTCCGGATTCTTCCAATTGTTCCAATCCTTTTTTCATTTTTATATTTGATTTGATTTTTTTGTATTGCATTTTCTAAATATCTTGTACCCGCTTTCAATAAGAGTAGAACATCTGTTTTGTTCTTTATTAAGTAGTTGTTTATATTAAATTTTGTTAGAATGAATAGAACAATTTTCTCCAAGAATTAGAATTTCATGAAGCTTGTTATTCTGTCGTTTTCTTTTTCTGATTTCAATTCTTCTAATATTTTTCTAGATTTATTTACTGGTTGATTTATAAAATTTTTTATTTTGAAATTTGTTATTCCATTTTGCAATTCTTCGTTTAAAATTTGTCTGGATTCATTATCCAGATTTTTGTTCCAGTCAATATAGAAGTAATGGAGGTATGATTTAATTAATAATTCTTTTGTTGATTTAGTGAGCATATGGAATATTGTGTTGTATTTGTTATGGTTCATGTAGTACTTGCTCTCTACTTTTTGTTTGGCCTCTTCAATTTGGCTGGAGTTGAATTTCGATATTATTCTGTTCAGTCCGTCATATAGAGTTGTTGTTCTTTTCACCAATTAGAAAAATTTTTCCGTATTGCATGTTCGAACGTATAATCCGACACTAAAGATATTTTCCAGTCCTCCAAGTTATTCGTTAATGATCAAGTCCATCTCGTTGTTCATAATGTTGTAGGTGAAACATTCGATATCTTCCTTTTCCATTAGTTGGATATTTTGTTGACTCATATTTGGTTGGGATGTGTTCATCATTTCGATGATACTATAAAATTTTATTTCATATAAATAAATTAAATTATATTATTAGATTATTCGTAGATTTAAAAGAAAGTTGGGAATTTGTATGTTCTTAAGAAGTGAAAGAAATTGAAGAAAAATTTGTCTATTACTTTTTGTACTTTATCGCAATGCTTCTGAGTCTGAAATAACTTTTCGTATTTCCACTTGTCTGATCTGATCTCGTTAATAATATTTCTTCTTTTTTTGTTTATTTAGATGGTTGATTTTTCAACTGTATCCGTAGATTGGAGTGTTTTTCTTCTCTTATTCTTCTTACTCATCTAATTGTTATTTTTTCTTTTAGATATCCAATCTTGATATTATGTTATATTTGGTTAGTTTTTATTTACCTTGTTTTATTTACCTCAAAGATATATCAATTTTTCTAGGTTGTGTTCTTCTTTGGTGTTTACCACCTTATATAATTATATCATATTGTTCATTACGATATTTCTTAGATATATCCATGTCTGTTGTTTTTCTTCTTATCTCTACCCTCTTCTTATCCTCTTGAGCCTTTTATCTCTGCCTACCAATGATTTCATTGTTATATGCTCTCTTTCATCCATAAAGTCATGATGGCATGCATGGCGTTGACAAAACTTATAAATCTCTTGCTTGTTATTGCCAATCTATGCACGTGTATGAGACTATCTTATGGTATATTTACCATGTGTGGAGGGATATTTAAAAGATGCAGTTAACAGAGGTAGAGAGTAGATGTATATATGTATATGTATCTATCTCTATACGGATGTGTAGGTATGTATGAAGAAATATCGAAAAAGGATATGGAGAGCGTGTATGTGTGAGAGTAAATTTTGGAGGGTGTGTCATGTAGTGCATCTTTTTCAAGAATGTTATTAAGGATGTATACGTTGACAATTCCACTCATAATTTCTGTATCTCTACCGCACTATTTGTTATATAAAAAAACGTCGTATGTGTCTCCTTAACGTACTCTCCTTCCTTACTTTCGATCGACTAAAATGTTTGTATTAAATTTTACAGTTTCCATTCTATATTAGAACCAGAAACTTATATATATAAAATTAACTTTTAAAAAAAATTTAAACTTAATTTGACATTAGACTTGAAATAAAATTCATAATGACTTGAAATTGAATTTAACTCTAGTTTATGACAACTTCTTTACTTTGAATAAAATTCCAGACTACTTTTTTTTAAAAATAAAATTCATAAATTTCGACAATTTGTATGCAATTATGTATATATATATATATATATATATATGTTTATTGCATTCTTAGTCTTTCCACACAATGTTAAGTAATTGTTTCTGGACGGTTTGTGGATTATGCTCATGAAACTTGACTCGGTGAATATATGTTACTGTAATTACATTAAATTCTTTTTAACTTGATTTTATAATTAATTGAGATACATAAAGCAATAAATAGTAAATAAATAGATTATTTAAAGTAAACATATTTTATCTTAGGTTAAGATTGATAAAGTTTATACGAAGTTGTTTGAAGGAATGTTCAGGAATAGGTACGTAGTTAGGAAAATATAATATTTAAGTTTACTTGTAATGATAAAAATTGATTATTTCAGAATAAGATTAAAACTTGAAATTAAATTTGAATTTACAAATTTTATCTAAATTAAATTAACATAGTAACTTGATTTAACATAATAATTAGTGAGAAACTTCATAATAATTGATAGTTATTAAGGGTGGGATAAAAATTATACTAAATTTACATAATTTAAAGGAGAGTTCGATTCAAGTCAAAATAATAATAAACAACATAAATATTGGATACTAATTAAGATCATTAGGTATTAGGTACGTTTTTTTGAAATAAATTCTTTTTCTTTGTTTATTTTCACTGCCATGTTGTCAGAAATATGGGAGAGGGGGAGGGAATGGAGGTTTTTATTGAGTAATAAAAATTTTTTCTTGCTATGTTGATGTTTCGGTGGATTATCCGTGTTCCACTATTCCCATAATTTTTGTTCGTATTTAAAATGTCTTCTTTCTCGTGTTTCTTTCGCTATTTCTCGGGTTGGTCAGTGTTTCTTTGATCATTTCATTGATCAACTTTTCTTGGCCAGCTATGAATCAGGTATTTGGCAAGCTAAAGATTATTGAGTCCGGATTTTGGAAATCGGTTTTTTCTTTTTTGTTATTATTATATAATAATTATTTTTTGATAGGTCGTATATTTGGTGTCCTATTTCAATCGGTTTTCTATTCCGTATATAATTTTGACATTTTTGATTGACTATATGTTTTTCATATGCATTGTGTCAATGGCGTCTCGATATGGCTGCAAGACGGGTGTTTTTCGCACCATACCAATTTGCCAGTACATCTTCTATACAGGAATTCATTTTGATTATTCTGTTCAAAGTGGACATAATTATGCCTAACTTTACATGTTTTTTATGCTGGCTATCCCAATTTATGGTATTTGGTATCTATGGGCTTTTGGTATAGCCTGCTTTTGAGATTGTTGATGCCATTTTCTCTGTTAGTCGCTATATGTATGTTGGCGTCTAGAAAATTGACATTATGTTGTTTTGTTTCCTCAAAAATAATGTTTAAGTTTTTTGATATTTTTAGAAAGTCTTGGATTTTATTTTTCTCCTTTTCACCTAAGTTCGTTTTGGTCATTATCAAAATATCATCGATATACCTGGAGTATTTTCATACCTGGAGGTAATATAATTTTCAAATTTATTTCGGTTTCGACAGAATTTTTTAATCTCTAAATAAGCTAGAGTATTGTTTGCTAGGGTTGGTGAGCATATTGATCCCATCGGAAGTCCATCTTTTTGTTGTTTGATGGCACTTCGGTGGTCTTTATATGTTATATTATTAAATAAAAATTCTAGGATTTTTGTCCATATATTTAGTGGAATTTCGTTGAATATCTGAATTTGGATTTGGTTTATTGCTATGAAATTGATGCTTTCCATAACATCTTCCACTTTAATGTTGGTGATTAGTAGAGTATTAGGCATTGGGATTAGGTCATTATTATTCAAAAAATTCGATATGTTCTTTACATTCTATCTTGTTGTCCTTTGTGGTGTATTGGATGATATTCTGTACAGTTTCTTTTCTGAACGTTTCATAAAATTTAGAATGAATTTCATTGTTAATCGTTGTGTTCATTCCTTTCTCGTTCATTTTATTCCTGAGTTCTTTCGCTTTTTGGCATTCTCAATGAACGTGATCAACATTTTTGCTGTGTTGATTAATTTTCCGATAGTCTCAGAACTCATGTTGAATTCGTAATTTTTGTTGTTCTGAATGTTCTCAATCCAATTTGATTCTTTTTTGTTTAAATTCCATTCTTAATTTAATTATGGTGACTATTCGTAAGAATGTGTAGTCACATTCTTACTATGGACATTCGTCACATATTTCATGAGGTGACATTCCATTTATCCCTCTCCCAATGCTCACTCTCTCTCTCTCTCAGACTAGTTTCTCTATAAATATAGAATGTATATGCACCATTTTCATATTATACATTTTCATTTTACTTTTTCTGTTTTAAGAAAAACATAAAATATTTTTAAAGAAAACTGCACCACCTCTGCTCGTCAAAGGCGTGTATATGTAATTGACTTATATGTTTGTGTTATATGTTGTATCTATTGATGATGATGATGATGATGTTATCTCACCTTGTTTTAGGTGACACAATCATTTGTGTTTTCTCTAACGACATGAGATTAACACCTGGATTTTGGTGGAATGATCATCATCAGGGGATTCATATCCCGTACAAACTGTCTATCTGTTGTAACATAGACATGGAAACATGGTTTGATACCAAGAAATAGAATGAGGTTAACGTGAGAATGGTGGAAATGGACTTTTAAATTGGCTGGTAGTCTAGACGATACTGCTACATTTCATTAAATGAGTTGTCAAGTATTGCAGTGGTCTGAGACTTTTATTCTCTTCAGCACATAGTCACTTGGGGTCGAGAGGTGTTAGTAGATTTGTGTAAAGAAGGTAATAATAATAATGTTCCAGAATTGGAGTTTATGTCATCCACTCTGGTAACATTAGGGGAGTAATGTTAGTGATTAGTTGAGTCGATTAAGCTCACTTCGAATCTCTATATGTGACATTGGCTTTCTCTTGGAGTTATGTGAATGGAGAGGATAATATCCGTGTGGATTGGAAGACGATCGAAATCTTGGTGAATAGGATTGAGCGCTTTCGTCCCAGGTTTCTCTATGAGTGACCCTTGACTCATCAGAATCGCAATGGTCTTCATCATACTGATTACTTTATTTCAAGTAATCGATGAAGTCACCTGCAATCGTCATTATTATTTTCCTCCTCTGTATATGTCTCTCTCTCCTCTCTAATGCCTTTATGTCTCTGATTGGCTGGTGGTGTTGTTATTGAGGCTTGTTACTTTGTTGCCCACACTCACCGCATTATCTCTACTACTTCTATCACTCTACTTACTATAATACACGATCTTCATCTGAGTGTTTGGAGAACGTACATCTCGATTCTTTTATTTAAGAAGGAGAATTATATGTGTATTATTCCAGTGACATTGATTAGCACGCTACGTGATATGTCATCATGTTCCTGACGAGTGGTCTGTAGCGTATGTATTCCTCATCGTGTCTTACTATACATGTGCATATTTGTCTTTGCTAATCATTGCTCGCGATCCGTTAGATATGTCTAATATTGGTGACGGGTACTCGTGTACCTATATTCTCGTCACTATGATCTAGCATCGTAACATATAGTCAAATCTGATGTTGATCCGGCGAGATTTATGTCTTTGGAAAGGGAGCAATTGAGTGTGCACCTGGTATGGCGAACTGTCACTACATTGCTATTTTAACGACACAGATTACTCGGCGTTTGTGACAGTCAGTAGCTGCCAGAGATATTGTGAGTTATTAGCTCCTTATCCAAATATCCCTCTTTGGCATTATGCCATATAGCTAGTGTTGTTGTTGTTCATAGGCGACCTGATTGATCCCGACTTCCTAAATTATAGGATTTCATAGATGTCCGTCCATCAGATGTCCGTCTATCGGCTGTTCATCTTTATATTTCTCTTTGTTCTTCAGCAATGCTTGTGTGAAATAGCGAGCACCTGATCGGAAAAGATATAAATTCAATTTATATCTGCACATAATGAACAATATGACTTTTTCCAAGAACTGCAGTTTGGCAAAGTTTAATAATCTAGTAGAGCCGTTTTCTTTTTCTATTTCTGTAATGAGATGTTTTGTTTGAATGACGGGTTCTTCCACCCATTTCTTGATTTTATATCTTTTAATGGCGTTGTTTATCTCTTGAGAGAGAATCGTTTTAGAGTTCTCATCCAGATCTTTTTTGTACGATAAGGTGAAGTAGTACAAGTAACTTTTCACCAGAATTGCTTTTGTTGATTTAGTCAATTTGTGAAAAATTTGATTGTATTTGTTTAAGAGGAGATGGTGTTTGTCCTCTAGTTTGTTTTTGAAATCTTCGATTTGTGTGCTGTTGATTTTGGCGATTAATTTAGAAATTATGTCGTACATTTGAATGACTTTTTTTGCGACGAGATAGAATTCTCTGGTATTGTGATGTTTCGAGTAGATTGCGATATGGAATAATTCATTCCATCCTCCAATATGTTCTTTTATAATGAACTCTACTTCATTGTTTAGTAGATTGTACGTGAATGAGCGTAGATCATCTTCATCTACCGTATTAATTTTTTCGGCCGTCATTTGACTTTCTACGTTGAATACGTCGGATAAATCGCTATTTAAATAAATTAATGAAATTAATAATTTACATTCGTTATAGAAAGAACACTGAAAGGTTAGTATAGTGCATACTACGATCGTTTCGGCTATAGAAGCCTCATCAGGTATGCTGATTAGGTTAGTTAAGGATGAGGTTAAATTTAGAGAGAGACGGAGGAGAAAAATATTTTTTGAATTTTAAGAATTACAGATTAATTCTTGAATAGTCTATTTTGAAAGGTCAAGTTGGAATAATTAACAACTAGAAATCTAATTATAATCGACCAATTCGAATAGAGAATTTAAAACTCTATAAGAAAAAAAGAAAAATTTCACCCGCAATCACAAATTAATCAACATCGATTACATAAAGTGATTTCAACTCTGGATCGGAACTGGAAAAATGGGAGACATGATGATGAGGAAAAATCATATTCTCTACCGAAATTTCCAAAGTATACAACTAGAGATCCAATTGCAACATGGGGAATATGAAAGAGCATTTAAAACTCGATAAGTAAATGAAAAAATATTCACCCGCAATAACATCTCACCTGAAGAAAATCGACGTTAAAAGTGAGATAACGTTCGATTTACGAAGGAACGATCTCAAAAAATGAGTAAAAAAGCGGAGAAATACATAAGAAATTTTCTTTTTGAAAGGTCAAGTTGGAATAATTAACAACTAGAAATCTAATTATAATTGACCAATTCGAATAGAGAATTTAAAACTCTATAAGAAATAAAGAAAAATTTCACTCGCAATCACAAATTAATCGACATCGATTACATAAAGTGATTTCAACTCTGGACCGGAACTGGAAAAATGGGAGACATGATGATGATCATATTCTCTACCGAAACTTTCAAAATTTCCAAAGTATCCAACTAGAGATCCAATGGAAACATGAGTTAAACTTGAATTTTCTGCCATTAATTCACGAATGGTCTTCATATGTTTGAGACTATCAATAAAACAATTGTTGAATTGATAATTGATTTCGTAGATTTGAAAAAGACGGCAACTCGGATGAGTCCTTCGTAATATTTTTGCTAATCGTCGCAATAAACCATTCTTCGATTTCTCTCCATAACGACTAGAATCGTAGATGAATATGTTATTGAAATAACGGTAGAGGATGGCGGTATGATATGATCCAGTGTCAGAATGGCGATTCACTGCATTTAATTGATAGTCAATCAATATTCCTCTACCAAAAGTCGATAGCATCCTATCTATACGACTTACGGATGTTGATGTACCAATCCTACCAATAACTTGTGAACCAATGGATTTTCTCTGTCGATCTCGATTGTTTAATTAGCGAATAATGTCTGGATGGATATCAAGATTGGATAGAGATTCACAATAAACCGATTCTTGGTAGGATTACAATTGGAGAGATGATGGACCAACAATGCAATCGCCTCCTGAAGGAATGATTGGAGATCGCTTTTCGATGATTGCATCATGTTCCTCCAGGAGTATAGGACATGATCCAAGTTCATTTCGTGTCATCAGGGAGGAGTCCTTCTTCGAGTAACCCATCCAATCGACTCGAAAAACTTCATCAGATGCTTTATGAATGCCGATCACCTTACTTATTGCTTGTACTTCATAGGATTTGCCTCTCTTTGCAGCGGGTTCACTCCCCGGCAATTTTCGTTTTGTTGATCGATTCCTCATTACCGTATTTCGGACATTCGATAGAGATCTCGATGGTTTATCTCTATGTTGTGATTATAATTATCCTTTAGAGATTTGTAGTATTAACTACAATCTTTTAAGGATATGGCATAAATGCCTCCATATTTTATCGTTTCATTAATTCAATCCTTAAATTATAAATTAGCTAATTAGAGAAATTTAATTAGTTTTGAAGGAATATAAATGAATTTATTATTAACTTTTTTTTGTTTAAATCTCATTATCGAATAATAATCTCATACCTAACTTTGTCCGTATTGCGAAATAACGACAATTAAAAGATACATTAAGTCATGGGTATTTTTTATGAAGATTTGTATTTTATGATATATTAATTGTTTCATAAAAATTGAAAAATTTTTTGATATATTTTTTCTGAGGTACGTTTATTAATTTTTTTGGGAAATGGTGAGAAGAAGTTTAAAAGAGTTTATTAGAAAATTGAATTTTTTTAATAATGAAGTTAAAGTAATAATGAAAACAAATTATGCATAAGAATAAGAATAAACAAGGGAGGGAAGAGTGAGAAAAATTGTAAGAGTTGAAGTAAAAATATAAGAGATGAAGTAAAAATATGAAATAAGGGTAAAAATGGATGAGGATTTGATGATGAAAATGAGTAATGATTAGTGACTTTACATAATGGTTATTATTGTAATTAATAATTTGTTTATTATGTTTGATTCGATGAAGTGAGGTATTGTTACTCTGGAATTTCGGAGAGTTTCCTTTTCCTTGTGGTCGGTTTCGCTGGTTTGTTTGTATTGTTGATGTAGTTGGGACTCGACCAGTCGTTTGATAAAATTGTACTTATATCTCCTAATCGAATTTCGTTAGGATATTTTATTTCATTTTTTTCAATATGTTCTGTTACATTGTGATAATTAATCTTCATCAGTTCGTTTACGTCATATTCGTTTTTGATAATAATTTTATTGAGGTGGAATTTGATTAATGACGTTCTTCTGAATCTTTTACTATTCTTACATGTTTATAAATTAATGAATGGTGATAAGCTGAAAATTTCATATTTTTGTATTTACCAAAGGTGTTGGTTTTTCAATAATAAATTATTTTATGATTGACTCCGATTTGAATTGGAGTATTTATTTATGATGGATAATTAAATGTGAGAGTGATTGAGTTCGTTGGAACGAATTCTTAAAAATTGAAATTTAACTTAATAAAAATTAAACTTTTTTGAACTTAATTTGCATGAGGATTGACATGGTAGGTGAGGAACTTGTAACTAATAGATATTTCATAAATTTATGACTTTTTGGAAAAATTTTTTTACTTAATTTTTTGAAATTGAAATTTCGAATTTTCTTAATTAAAATAATAAAAATTATCAGAATTACTTGAAATTTTGTATGGAATTAGAAGGGAGGTATATTAACTTACATGGCAATTTTAGAGATGATTGGACTATTTTTACTTATAAAATTATTCGAACTTAGGTATTAGGTATTAGGCTTTGATTTCTATAACTTGAAAAAGTGAATTCTGATTTCGAATTTCTTAAAATAAGGATACTAATATTGATTTAAAAAAAGTGAGGATATCGATCGACTCAGAATTAAAGTCTGATCTAGAAAAGTCTTATCCTGGAGAGATTCGAGTAAAAACTAAAGTTTGTAGACTGTCTATCCTCCTGGAGTTGAGGAAGATTTCTGAAAAATGTTAAAATATGTTAAAATTTCTGAAATTCTGAAATTTTAATTTTACATTATATATTGCTAATTAGAGACTAATTGGTTGGAAATTGGAGTTTTCCGGAGGAGAATTAAGGAAATTTAGAAATTTTCGAATTTCGAATTTTTTCATTAATTTCAAGAATTATTGTCAGAACCGTCTGAAATTTTGTGTGTTGCTTTTTAGACTAGCTAATAAGCAGCATGTAAATTTTCAGATCGATTTGACCATAATATTTGATTTTATAGAAATTATTCGTTCTCAAATCTGATTTGTCGTTCTTTCTCGTTTTTTCTGAAATATAAAATGTAAAGAATATAGATAATAGATTAAATTAAAAATTAAATTAAAAAGTTAAAATATAAAAATTAAGATTTAAACGTAGACTATAATACTAATTTTGAATTTTTAATCGTCTGGAGATATTTTGGAGATATTTTGTGAGCTATTTTCTAGCTTTTCGAAATTATAATGGTTGACTTTGATATATTTATGACCGATTTTAGTCTTATTACGGAAAGCTATCTGGATATTGTCGCTATTTTTGAATTTAGAGAGATTTTCTTTGACGTTATTTTTGAAGTTTTTGTTATATTTGGGAGGAGAGAACTCCATGGTGATTATTGTATTATTTTCACTTATCTGTTTCCTTGTTTTCTGATTATTTTGATTTAAAATCGAGTTGCCTATTTTGATAACTTTTTGTAAATTAAAATTCTTTTGAATCAATTTTACGATGTTGCTGATCATTGTGTTTCTAGCGTCTGTGAATTTTCTGTTCCGTCGGTGATCTCTTAGTAATATGCTTTTGATAGTTCCGTCTTTGATTTTTTGATCTGAGAAGGATTTATATGAGGTGAATGTGTTATAGTTATTTACTTTATTGAAGGTTTTGAAATTGTATAATGATGTTTTTTCGTTGAAATCATTGGTGAGATTAAGATCAAGGAAGTTGACATTATCAGACTCATTCGAGTCGGTTGTAAAAATTAAACTTTTATTAATTTGATTTAGTGAGTTAAAAATGGATAAATGATTAGGTTTATTTTTTGAGGTCGATTTTTCTAGGTTAGATATGGTTAATATGTCGTCCAAATATCTGATGTAATAACTGTCTATGGATGCACAGAAGTTAACAAGATTCTGTTCATACCATAGCAGAACCAGATTGGCGATGTATGGCGAAGAGATGGTTCCCATGGGGATTCCATCCTTCTGAATGTAATATTTGTTTTGGAATTTGATAAATATGGAATTATACCAGATGATAAGTAAGTTACGTATGTTGATATAATTATCAGTGGAGATGAATTCTTTTTCGATAATTTTGGAGAGTTTAGGATTAAATAATCCGAGTTTATATAGATTATGGAATGTGATAAGGATCATTTTTAGGTTAATGCAGTCATACATAGCTGATATGTCGAAGCTATTTAATTCAAATGGTGAGGATGATTTGAGATTGCTTATTAAATTAATAATTTCATTGGAATTTTTAGGTATTAGGTATTAGGTATTGGTATTAGTCTCCCATATAAAACACAAAAGATGTATACATAATAATTTTTTATAACGTGTTATTTCCGCTTCGATACTTTTTTTTGGGGTTGATAACTTCGTGCTCACACACGTGTATGTATAGTTATTCACAGGTAATCCCACTCTTATACACTGCAGCTTATCCTCCCGATATACACGGTTGTGTATTATCTATTTTTTTATATATAAAAACATATATTTATTTTTTTTCCCCTAAATTTTCATACGTTCGTTATTTGTATCCCAATGTGTTGGGAGGGAACTTATTGGTTTATGATGGTAGTCAAAATAACCTATAATTATTGTTGTTCTCGTGTTACTTCGTATATCCCAGGTTGTCGTATTATTACGAAACTTGTCCCTTTATTTTTTTGTTTCTTGTATGCCAAAAGTGTGACGGTGCCGGTTTGGTTCACTAGGGTGAATCGATGTTCAAATCACCTCTACGTATTTGCTGTGACTAAAAGAAGTGAATTAGATAAACTGGAGACATATAGTTCATAATAGTATGGACTAGTTCGGGTCTTGTCGATGTTCCGATGTGTTGCGTAGTTTTGTCTGTCGTTATAATGTAAGATGAATTTCTGATATATTCCTCTTTCTCATTTGTCAACTCGTTAGTAATCCTCCAAAATACTTTCTAAAAATGATTTTATGAAAGTATTGTTGTAGGTTTGGATGGACGTTGGAAAGACAATTAGTAATTTTATTGTGAGTTGAGTTTATCTGTTATTCTATCCTCTCCTCCCCTCCTATTGTTCCATGAGTGACATTGATATTGTGCATGTTGTTATCAAACTCAATGCTCGTACATATCAATTTATTGTCATACTAACAACAAGATAGAAGTATATCTGTGGATATAAATATATCTTGGAGCATACGGAAGAGTGAGGAGTCATCGGAATAAAGAACTGTACGAACCATCCAACGATAACAGAAAGATCTTCGGTGTTAAGAGCTATACGAGCGACCGAAGAAAAGTGATAGAATATTCTGAGACGAGACTGTGAACAACAACATAATTGAACAATGCAGACGGTGAAAGAGATGAAAGCTGGGATCGATGAGATAATGGAGATTACACTACCGGATGCGAAAGGAATATTGGATACAACAATGAACAAAAGTGACCAACGAAAGACGATACGAAAGGATGCGTATGCGTGGACGGAATGCAATAGAGAGACGAAAAAACAGAAAAAGACCCATTCCCAACCATTAACGAACGACGACAAAAATATGAAGATAGTTCAGTTTATAGGAATAAAGGACCTGGCGGATATACATATCGAAGTGAACGAATATTTAACGAAGTGGGGAGTGGCGTCGAGCAACATAAGGAGAATATTGGGAGTCCGAATGCATCAACCGACGATAAGGAAGATTAATGAAGAAAAGGTGAAGAGGTTGTTCACCAATATTAAGGAGAATAAGAGAGAATGTGAGATAGCAGCAAATGATAATATTGAATATCTCGCGATGGTGAAAGCAATGGAAGAAATAGGAAAGGATGATAAAGGAAGTATCGAAGGAATAAGATGGAGAAATGAGGAGGTGAAGAAGTTAGCAGAACGATGGCGAACGGGATATTTAACGATCATGAAACCATCGCTAATGGAGAAATGGGTGACATTTAAGATAAGTCCGAGTGAGAAGATTGATAGAACGATTTACGAAAATCTATTTGAAGGAATGAGAAGAGAATGGGAGAAGCAGAGGTATGATGAATTTAGTGATATGATTGAAGAAATGTTGACGGAGATGGAGAAAAAAATCATATATGAAGATATGGAGATGTGGCACGTCTGTTTGTGGCAAACGGACCAATGGTAATCGACCAATATCCCGATCCCATCAGTAGATAACATCTTATCTACTCGACTCACACATGTGGAGACACCAATACGACCATAAACATTCAACATCTTCTGCTTCAATTGGCGGTCTTTCTGGTGAAGATAACGTATCACTTCCTTATGAATAATGGAATTCTTTACATTCATATTATATAATAATATGCTGAACTCTAATTAATTCCAATCCAGGTACACCAACGGGACATACCCCTCCGGATGGAATTATTGCTTGACGTTCTTCTATCTTGGCGTCGTGTTCTTCGAGTAATTGGGCACAATCGGCCAGTTCACGTCGTGGGATCAGGGTCATTACATTTTTACGGTAACCCACCCAAAAGACATGAAATAATTCTTGAGGAGACTTATGTGTCCCTCGATATTTCGATATTGAGGATAACTCATATGAAGGAGCGTCAACAACGGTGGCAACTCGCAAAATTCCATCCTCCAAAATATTCGTTTATTATGAATTCTACGTTGTTGTTTAGAAGATTATATGTGAATGACTTGATCTCATCTTCATCCACAATATTATTGTATTCGGGTGTTATTTGACTTTCGACATTGAATACGTCGGAGAAATCATTGATGTCTTCCATTGAGAATTGAATATGTTAAAAAAAATTTTTGAATAATCAAATAATGAAAGGTAATTTTGCTGTTAAAGAGTTTAATTCTTATATATATTAGGAAATTTGATGTAAATTTACCGAGAAGTGGTATTTGAAATATCTTTTATCTGATTTTGAATTAGCTGTGTCGCTATAGATAAGGGATTAAAGGAGAATTTTAATTGTTTTCCTGTTATTGTAATGTCAGTTGCCAAAGACAATTGTTTTTATATATAATGTAAACACACTAGTGTTTGACGGTTTAATGAACATCATTTCTTCATCGGATAGGTTTGAGATATCGATGCAACTCCTTGATGCTCCACTATCAATTAGTGCATCAGTTCCACTGTCACAAACCAATACTGGGGAAAAAAGTAAATTGTTTTTCTTCTTGCATAAAATTACATTACCATCCATCAGAAATTTAATAACTAATGGTTTTCCATTATCTGTTTTAGCTTCGAAATATCGATCTGGTTTGAATAACGATAAATTGTTTGTATAGTCGTCATCCAACACAATTTGTTCGGTATTTTTGAACTTTAATTCGTTTAACGAACTTTGCATTTCGTTAACCATTTTTTCTATTTTCTCCCTTTTCTCTCCAACATTGTTTGTATCGGGTTTATTATATTCTTGCTCGGACTGATATATACGGTTGTTGTATTGTTTTCCACTATAATTACCTCTTCGATAATTGTTTCTTGGATACTTATTTCTTTGATAGTAATTTCCCCGATAATTATTTCCTTCGAAATGTCCTCGATTAAAATAGTGGTAATTTTCTCCATATTGGTGATTTCCTTCATATGGACGATTAAATCTTTTTTCATTATTTTCTTCTTCATCATAATTTTTGGCCATATCTCTCCACGAATTTTTTTCCGGTCTCCCATACCGTTTGTTATTAAAATTGTTATCCGACGAACGAAATTTTCTTTTATATGAAAATTTTCGTTTCTCTTCTGGTGGATAGTTCTGTCGATAATGTTTTTTATTGAATTTCATAAAGTTCAAATTATGATGTAAATTATCTTTATTGTTATTTTCTTCTAAATCATAAAACTTATCGATTTGTTTATCGTTTTCGACATCATATGCTGCATCTAAGAAGTCTTCGATTTCACATGATTTTATTTTTCGAAATTCTTTCTCCATTGTTCGATCGTTTATATTATATTTGAACTGAATTAAAACTTGCTTCGATTGATCATTTTTCGGGAAAATATAACGACTTAATTTCCTAAGTCTTCGATAAAATTCTGCGGCCGATTCATCCTTTCCTTTTTGAGTATGAGCGAACATTTTTTCACTCGATTTTCCATCTCTCCATCCCGTTACCATTTTTATTATGTCGTAAAAATCGTATTCTTTCTCATTTATTTCTTCACGGGTTTCAAGACGGGCTCTCCATTTACGTGACAATTTTAATTTCAATATTTGATTCCAGCGTGACTGATTAATATTCTTCAAACGTAGTTCATCTTCTAAATCATTTGCATATTCGAAAAACGGTGACATGTCGTCGTAGTTTTTTATATCCGGTATTTTATTATCGTTTATTGTTTGGTTTTTAATTGATTGAACTGGGCGTTGTGCTTCTTTTGCTTTCTTATCCGTAATTTGTGCACCCTCTCTCTCTTCTATTATCACACTTTTGTCGAGAATTTCTTTTTTAGTAACTTCCGTTACGATAAATTTTTCCACTTCTTCCTGTATTTTCAATTTAATTTCTTTCAATTTCTTGTTTAATTTCAAATCAGGATGAGATATCCAACTTGGAAGCATCCGTTTCGGATATGATTCACTAATAAAACGAAGAATCTTATTCGTTATTTCTCGTTTTGAATTATTTTAATATTTTACATCCCATTCTGAGAAAATTTCTCGCAGTTCATCTACCTTCATCTGATAAATTGGTTGGCCGTGAATTGTAGTTCAATAATCGAATTCGAAGTTCAATTCCATCGGCTCCGAACATATATTTCGATTTCCCTCATAAGATCCGTCATCGAAATTGATAGGATTGTTACTCGTATCGTTAATATTGTATAACGATTGATCAGCTACTGAAGACCTATCCAGGGACGCCATGTTATGAACTGCTGTTGGTGTCGGATATTAAATAGCCAATGTAGAGGAAATATCTTTATTTCAATAAGGAGATAAATGAGAATTCCTAATTAGAGAATACACGAGGAGGAGAAGAGTGAAAGAGCAAGTTAAGCTTACGATTTAAAGTGATAATTATCGTTATTCACTACAGTACTTTTCTTTCAACTAATTTGGTTAGTCAGTTTAACTATTTTTAATGTTAATTCCTTTTTGTTTTATATTTTAGGTTGCATTGTTCGTAAAAGTTTGGATATTCATTGGATCCATGTGAATTTTGTGGTTATTTTTTATTTACATTTTATTTTCTTTGTTTATAATTTATTATATGTTTCTAGGTTCTGTTGATTGTGAAAGTTTGGATATATGGTATTGTTATATAAGATTGTTTTTAGTTGAGTTAAAAATATTTTAATTATATTTAATTGATTAAATAATTTATGAATTTTTTGTATAATTTGTTTTACATTTGAAGCGTTCGAGTCAGATGTGAAGTTTATTTACGTATGAGTAATCGTCTCATTTAAAATTATAGAAAAGAAGTGAGGGAAGAGATGTAAATGTAATATGTGTTCGACAATGGAGAATTAGAAATGTGTCCGTAGATTCTTCTGTCCCGACATCACGTATTGTTTCAATAATTGAATGTGTGGTGTTGCATTGCTTTGATGAATAAAATGAATTGCATAATTGTTTCATTTTGATTCTCATATTTATAGTCGTTCCCAAAGGTACACAACTTCCGAGTTGGTGTGAGTTTACATAACCGGTTAAGGTCGACATTATCAAATCGGGTCGTTAAACATTGCTTAGTTTCATACCTGATGTTTCAACTTCCTTCATTTGCATATTATAGGTCGTTAACCGGTTGACTTTTTGATCGTTGTTGATAGGTCACGTATTAATGGTGTGAGTTACATTCTGTAACTTAACGAGGACTTTGCATAAATTATAGAATCGTTCCGTACCGTATAAGTTACGTTCTGTAACTTAACTAGAACTTTAAATATTTTGTGAGTTTGTAGAATCGTTACATATAAAAGCAATCACCGAAATAGAACAAATAAGACATCTACCCCGCACTTACCGAGTAGATCAAAACGATGCAATCACAATCGTAAGAATTTCAACCTATTTCTTCATTCTCTCCAAAACCGCATTACCTTTGAAACTCTCCTCACTTCTCCTATTTCCTTAATGAGACGACTGTTTATAAGTAAATAAAATCCTATTATACTCGAACGCTTCAAATCTATCTAATAAACACATTTAATAAACTCATTTAAACACATAGATTCTATCATAATTCTCATACTAATATAAAAATTAAGTACTGCAAAGTGAACCATTAACTACCCTTTTACTTCACATTAAATGCACATTTGAAGTAATATTTGAATTATTCTATCTCATTTTTTTTGGCTAGACAGAAGATAAAAATTATGG
>JALJEE010001725.1:0-87867 GCA_023231475.1 Seison nebaliae
AACGTCAAGGTCCAAATGTTGAATCTTTTTTTATCTCTCGTAATTTGATTTACATTATATCTCTTCTACTAACAAGTTGTTGTAAGTTGGATTCATTTTTTTATAGCCTCAAATCCTATTTTCATATGCAATACAAAATCAGAGGTCTCTCATGCATCTTTATCAGAGTTTCATTGCGGATCAAGATTTGAGAATATAAATCCAATTAAAAAAAACGAATAATTGGGAATTGAAATGAACCTTTCCATAAATCAGGCGTATTATTACGAGTTGATTAGCTATAGACAGTATAGCAATTACTACCATAACAATTAGATTGTAACGTAAAGTATTGTGTTTTATTTCATTTTATATGACATTATATTATATGTGTAAACGGGTTATGAGTTAAGTGTTGCTTAATAGTGTAAAGTTAGTAAAGAACTAATAAAGTTAATCGTAAGAAGGAAAATTTGGAAAGATATTTTATTAAAATGGTAAACTAAACAGAAATATAAGAAAATGACCCTCAAAAATGAAAAAATATCGTTTTAGGTTTAATGATAGATTCAATTGAATTATCATAATGAGAACGACCAGTTCTATTTATAATCTTCGACCGGTTCTATCCCACTATTTTCAAAATTGCTAGTTCTACTTTGATTGAACCAAAGGCTCTCGATGCACGTTCGCCGAAGGTTCTTCCAGGTTTATATCGAATAATGATTCTAAATTAAATATTATAAATCAATAGACAATTCTATTTGGTAAGACTAATCGTGTTACAAATTATCATGTAATTTTTGGGTTATTTTATGTGAATTTTTTATTAAGGAAGATAAAACCATTTTTCTGAGATAACTCCTCAAACATTATGTCCTATGACAACTAAAAGAAAAAATTTTATCAATAAAATTCATCAATTATTTGAAATGATTACTCTTTGCCATAATATGATCGATTCTCTTTGTTTTTCCTTTTAACAATATCGACGATAGCATCTTTTGATGCTTCTTCCATGCATCGTTTTTGTTCTATCTTTCTCATCGATAACTAATTGACTTACATGTTGGAATGTTTTATGTCCTTCGTCATTCGATAATAAAACATTCCCATTTGTAAATTTCTCGATAACTACATACTTTTCACTGAAAAGTTGATACATTTTTGAAGTTCGCTCAGTTACTCCGGATTGATTTTGCAGAATTATTCGTACGATCGATCCTCTCTTTATATCCGAGAAATTAATTTCAGCCATTTAACGATGTTCCTGGTCGTAAATCGATTTTTGTAAATTGTGGTGTAACTGATATTGTATCTAAACAACTCGGAGAATAGAAAATTTTTTATTTAAAAATTTAAAAAATTAAAAATGCGAGAAAATTATTAAAACTAAATGTCGAACGGACTTATATAGAAAATCTTCTATTTTTCTTGTTCGTTGAACGACATATTGTTTTAACGGTTATTGAACTGTAAGATTTAACTGCTGTTTTAAACCGTTGAGATATTATATAGAATTAAGGATTATATTAAAATTCAGACGTGAAAGAGACAGTTAACCGAAAATGAAATGTTTATCTATATTCATTTTATTAATTCAAGCCAATTATGTAAGAAGTTCAGGAGGAACATTCCTTCTAGTTTGTGAATGGGATAAGATGAAGATTCGTCTTGTTGAATCAAGACCGGAATATGTTTACTATACTAATTCAGCTACTGCCTCTTGTAAGGAGAAGAAAAATGCTTCGCGATTCTTCCAAATAGAAGAGAAATGTATAACAACGGACTATGGCACAAAATTTGCAGAATTTCATATTGAACATTCTACCCATCCCGAGTTACCTTCACATCATTCCTTCCTTTCATGTAACAAATCGGGACTAATGAATAAACCTTATGTTGACAATTTTATACCGTTAGTTCATTTTAGTCATTTAAGAACTTTATAATGTGTTTCTCATTTAGAGGTTTAAAAATACTACCCAGAAAAATTGAGATAGGACTTGAAGTCTCTCCAACGGAGCCTAATGGTGAAATTTTGATTGAGAAAGATAATAAATACACTTTAAAAATAAGAATTCTCTCAAACATAGAAGGCACACTTATATTGATTTCTATTTTCATCATTTTTACTTTCTCTGAAAAGATATTTGTAACGCCGTAGATTGTAAGGTTGAATGTTACGTTAATGAAGGTTCCAGTTAGTATCTTCTTTTCTCTTTTTAAAGGTTTATTGAGACTTTTTATTATTAATTCAGAAAAAATATTAACCTTAATCGATAAAGACTATAAGTCCGAGGAAAAGTTCATTGACAATACACACGTCATATATTTCATCGGATGGGAGAAGCGGACATCTGACGTGAAAATTGTTTGTGACGCTCATGTACTTTTGGAGGATGAAAATTTAACTACTCAAAAGATAGTTGAAATCAAGAGTGGCTAACTCATGTGAATAACATTTAAAAACCATTTATACCTTAATCATTCATGTCAAGCTTAAGATTATTTTCGTTTGTATTAAATACTGTCAGTCTAATTTTTTACTTCTAAATTGTAAATGGTTTTAATTCATTTTTTTGGATATAACGACGCGTCAAATATTTGGCGACATTGTAATTCTGCACAGTTCTCTTCGCGAATTGAAACTTTCTTTTCATCACATTTCACGTCTTCACATGGAAAGAGGGATTTCCACCGAAGAGTGTTTTGTTGTTAACGGGGATTCGCTCTTTTTTGAAAATTACTCTTCTTCCATTGTATTTCTCCGTACTTCGCTCAACATGCATTCACTATCTTCAACTAACTTGGATCACGTTCGCGACAAATTCTGTCGAAAATTTTTTTCATTCGAACGAAATTTATTCTCCATCAATTTTAGTTCTATCATTATACTCCGTGGAGACTATATTTCTTTGTTCACATCGTTCAATCCTGTCAATGGATCGGGCTTACCATCTGCTCATTAAGAGGATAATTTGGTATTTTCACAATTACAATCGTTCCTTACTTTTCGCCACTGTTTGTCTACTTCCATTTCCAATTCTCTTTAGTCGTTGAATCTTCTCAGTTATTGACAAAACTTATCTTGCAATTCCGCTTATCTTATATTTCGAACACGAACTATTTTCTTTTCAACTCAATTTTTTCACATACTATTCGCTATTATGCATTATCTCGCAATATTCATCTCTATGATTTTAAACAATTCATTTTTTCATACGACTCGACAGTATCTTTGCCAATCGATCAGGTATCTACACCGCTTGATTGACGCAGGAGACTTGTTTTCTTTATCCCAACTGGAATTTTAAAAATGAATAATAATAATATTTTTCACCTTTTGTAAGAACAAAATTAGAAATTTGAGTAACCAAATAGAATAAGTATGAGAAATGTTTATATTTATAAAAATTTTTTAGAAAACGGAAATTGGACAGAGAATAAAATGATTAATCTCCACTTTCTATTAGAGTGTTCTAGTTTTCAATAGCAAAATTTATTTATTCTAGGAAAGTTAGGTTACAATAGGCCTTAGGAAGTTAACTCTAATAATTCTAACTATGGACAATTAAAGAAATTAGAGTTTACGTGTTATCTATTTGCGCAGAGACGTAAAATTAAGATTTTAGAAATCATCTTCGTCAACCAATTCTATATCATCATCAGAAGGAATGAGCGTTACGTCACTACCTGCACTACTTTCACTTTCCGTTGGACTACTTGAAAAGAAGTCTAAGGGATTTGGACGATCGCCTGATATAGTACTTTGTTGAAGTTTCTCGAAAAATATGTCAGATTTAGGTGGCTGTAAAGTTGTTGGGATTCCTTCATGTATTGAACTTGAAAGATCAACACGATCATTATTGGTCAATATCATACTAGCATCCATTCCAGTTCCGGTTTGTTTGAGAGCCATCTTAATAGAACAAGAAAGATCATCTCTATCTTCTTCTGTTAATTCTTTATAAACGGTAGGTTGTATAGCTTTGGGTGATATGAAGGCATCATTAAGAGCGGAAGTTAATTCGCGCATATGCAGAGCGGCAGCTGATTTTAATTGTTTTGTTTCGTCCACATTAACCATAGGGATGATATTTTCGAGAGGTGAATCAAAAATAGTTTGTGTTTCAAGGTAAGCTGTTCGACTTGGTTTGGCTACTTCTTGCAGTTGTAGCGCAATTTTTAAACTGAAAACTTTACAGATATAAATATTTCGTAAATTAGTCATATCCTGATCGGATAAGATGGGACCTCCAAGCAGAATTTTCTTGGATTGAGCAACAACAGCTTCTGTACGAACATCACTCATTCCACGAAGTCCTAATCCTCTTATGCCTAATGTATAACGTTTAAATAGACTCATGAAAACGGGTAGAGTACGACCAATAATATTCTCTTCACCTGGAAATGATTCGTAATAGAGAATATCCTTCTGATTTGGTCGCAATATTTCAAATTTATTTCTCGTATATCCTTCACCCGGAAAGTATTTACTTCTTAATACTTTCTCAAGTTCATCAAACTTTCCAAATTCTTCTTCTAAGCGCTCGTCATGTTGTATGAGATTTCGTAAATCAGTTTGTATGTTAGCATCATCGGCATACAGCGTACTAT
Organism: Seison nebaliae; assembly: GCA_023231475.1. Taxonomy (NCBI): domain Eukaryota; kingdom Metazoa; phylum Rotifera; class Pararotatoria; order Seisonacea; family Seisonidae; genus Seison; species Seison nebaliae. The sequence goes on from JALJEE010001725.1 coordinate 4,600, forward strand.
GACAATCCAACATCATCATGTAATAAAGACCTTTGTTGGTGGCAGTGGGAATATTTCTGAGAAATTTTAGACGATTTATCATATGTTCAATCACCGGGTAGTCGACAGAAAAGTCTCTTTTCAAAATATGATCGAGAGATGCTAAAGTAAGTCCATTTTGGTATGTTCCCATTTTAGCGGAAATGATCGTATGGACAATAGGTTCGATAGTTTTGCTTAATAGAGTTTCATGGTATTGAAGTAGTCGGACGGGTATTTCGAGGCATTTTGGTAAGTCGTCGTCAAGAATTAATTCTTCTGCATATTGCAACTCGTTAACTGAAAACAAATTGGGATTATCCTTCTCCAAACGAACATTGACAGTATCCATTAAGTGTTTTCTCATCTTATCGAGACATGGAGAAATATCTGTTTCATAAATATCTTGGAATTCATAAAATGCTAATTGCAGATATCGTGTCAATTTATGGTAACCTTTCGCGTCTACGAATTCAGAATCAAGCTCAAGATGGTCTTTAACAGTCACCAAAATGATGAGGATTCTGATTATAAAGCTAACAACTGTTAAATGATAAGATCTCATGAACCCTATAATTTTCATCGGTTTCGACCTACCTATCGTATCGGCATATTTCTTAAATCGTTGATGAATCTGCATTATATCTCTCGCTTCTAAATCCTCTAAGTATGTTGTTAATAAACCTCCTTCTTCAGGTTCGTTAAGCATCCTCATATCAGGAAAATAATGGATTAAATTACTTTGAGCATTTTCCTCAGCATAATGGATCCAATTTTCATTGGATTTAAATAATATTTGTTTCATAACTGACTGTACATTGGACAACTGTAATATTACTAGAAAAAAGAGAATAAGAATTCTAAACAAAAACATAACAAAAAATAAAAACAAAAAAGAAATAAAATTGAAAAATACTTTAGTTTTCGTTATTTTTCTCATTGAATTTAAGGGAAAATGTCAACAATCAAGCGAACACTCAATTCCTCGTTTCCTAAAAAAGAACACTTCTCATATCGTACTCTATTTCCTCATTTCCAACAACCAAAATCCAATTTTTTTACATCGTTTCGATGCGTTTCTTTATTCTTTAAATTATTTTACAAATTCTTTCCACGCATATTTGCGAAATAACGTACCATGCACCTCGATAGAGTCATATTTGGGCGTACGTCGCACAGTGGTTTATGCACGTTCCCAACGCCACAACGATGCGACACACGTCTCACGAAACGTAGAGATCTCCTACCACTGACCGTAGAGGAGATCGATCGAAAAAATAAAATTGAATTTGTCCTAAAAAAAAATCAAAATAAGGTTAAAATAATTTAACGTTCTTGGAGTTGGTAGGAACTTAAGTTCCTTAAGTTATAGCAGAATTCTGCTATAGACTCTATACAACTATACAAAATACAACTTATATACAAACTTTTACTACACTATAGTGTATAACTTACACTTGTATAACTACACTTTATATATAAAGTCTATAGTTTTAGCTTTCAGGTTTTAGACATAAACGGTCCTCTAAAAAGTCGCGTTTCCGAATTGTCGGTCTTTAGTAGAAGTTTAACCGGGTATCTCAAGAAAATTGGGTAAAAAAGTTCACAAGAAAATTGTTTTTTCTCTCTAAATTAAACTGCAAGTCCATGACATTATTATTCATCCCATTAACTTAATTTTTTAAACATAGTTAGAACGTCTCTTTCTGAACATAATTGCAAAAAATCTCGATATTATTAAACAAATATAACACTGTATAAATTCTACACATTCTAACTTAATAAATTTCAGAAGATGGGGGGAAAATAAGCAGAGTAGATTTAGTGCTAAAATTGATGTTCGGTTGATTTTTAGTTACTTTCTCGTTAATTTCTTATTAATATCAACGTTACATGAGACATACTTTCAACCTTACTTTGAAAAAGGATTGGTTGAAAGTGTCCACTTTGGAAAAACAACAATGAGCGAAATGGCTTTAGTGGGAAAAGACATTCATATGAAATGAAAATTGAAACAAATAGTGCGCCCCCCAAGCGTTTGAGTTGGATATAAATAAGGAAAATGAATAATGTAGAATCATTTTATTTTGTTTACTTTTAAGTTTAAATGTTTTACAATTTTTTGTTTCTAGTTTCAATTTATGTTATATGTCTATCAGAATATGGTAGAGCAAGACCAACCAGTAGTGAAGATGATAAACCGCGTCCGTCTAGACGAGTAGGTAGATTTTCAATAGAGAAACCCGCAGATCCGCTTAATCCTGTTAAGAAAGTGGGTAGATTTTCAGTACAGAAAGCAGCCGATCCATTACTCCAGGAAATCAGTGAAATTCAAGATCCAACTCCACGAAAATTTCCTTTACAGAGAACTGGACCAACCGGAACTCTTCTTCAACCACTTTCACCTTCGCAGTTAGCGATACAAGGGGCTATTAATAGAGACAGAAGCAGAGAAGGGAGAGGCAGAACCCTCCGCGCAAAAACACCGAGAAGGGCCAAAATCAGAACTACTGTAGATGTAGAAATGGCACCACCACCACCGGAACCAATTGTTAGTAACGCCGATGAAGATGAAGATATGGAGAAGGATGTGGAGATGGAAGGTGAAGACGGACCTAGATTCTCAATGGAATATATACCGAGCCCTGAATCAAGCCCAATCTTCTCAGATTCAAGTGAATGTCTTAGTGAAAGTGAGTTAACGTCAGGCAGGTACAGTTTCGAAAGACCAAGGAAGGTAAGAGTAGGTGGAAATCAATTTTATGTTCAAGCAAAACCGAAAGGCAAGACAACAAAGACTCCGAGCAGTACTGATAATGTATTTCGTATGTGTCAACGGTTTATGGAAACTGGAAATCAGTGGAAATATGGAGCCCCAAAATATTCCAGTTCCGATGAGGACGACTAATTGAAATAAAAAGAAAGACAATATATTAGATAATTTAACAAATACTACGTCTTCCATCCTTTTTTCTTAGTTATTTTACTACTTCCTATTAATCCATTCAGATTATTAAAACTGAAATTTAACCGCTTTATCGACCAACCTTATATTTTGTAGATTTGATCTATGAATAATCCAAAACCAACTTTTTTAACTGAATGAATTTAAAATTTAATATGGTAGTAATGATTTTAAAATTCGTGCTGTGTTAAATATTTTTTAAGATAACATGAAATGATCACTAGTTCAGAATAAAATATCCATGATTCTATCGTCATTATGTAAAGCATTCTAACTAGTTGTCTCTTATTCTTCTTTTCAAATTTTTATTTTGTTTCATGGATATATATCAAAATAACATATCAAAAATATAATTGACTCCGGAATGAATATTAAAGATACATTCATAGGTTCTTTTATTCCTACTATATTGATGTAATTCACCTATAATGATAAAAACTATAGGATCTTGAAGCAATAATAGGTCGAATATTATAGTTGAAATTATCTATTATAATATTTCTTGGAAGCCGTCAAGATCTGGCGTATGAAGAGTAAAACTAGGGACGAAATTCCAACGACTCCTCGTTCATTCATCATTCGCTGTTCTGTCGAGAAATGGAAGGATTTCCTCGAACCGAAGATCTGGTCGCAAAACACTTACGTGCGTCCCTTCTATTTTTCTTCTTCCCCAACGTCTTTCTGCGCGATCGCTGTATTGAATTCACCGACCACCCAACCTCTATCAAGAACGACGTTCCTTCAGTCATCGCCTCGAATAACTCTTCTTCAATTGACTCAACTATGTTCGATCCTGTCACCTCTTTCTATAATAATTCCTCTCCTTCCACAAAAGGATCTTCTTCTTCTGTTGTTTCTATCCGTAATATCACCTTCCTTTCTCTCAATACGCATGGTTCTACGAACCTCCGATCCTCTCTCTCTCTTTTTCCGGTTATGACATCATCTTCTGTCAGGAGACCTGTGTGAGGAAAATTCTATCACGTTCACATCTCACATGGGTAGCTCATGGATAGATCATTTCATCATTAGTGACAACCTATGTTCCTCTGCTGTCGCTTGTGAAATTATCGTTGATTATTTTCTTTCATCTCTTTCCGACCACCTACCTATCTCCCTTATCATCTCCAGTCTTTCCCGTCCCACTCCCATGACCTTGTGTTCGCCAAATACCGTCCCACGCAACATTACCTGCAAGAATTATTGTAAACTCCCTCTCCTGCGTCAACAAGTAATTCTTCTTAATGCTTCCCTTACTTTTATGAACACTACTATCTCCCCAACTGAACAGTTATTCTTTATTGCCCAATGTTCATCTACCACTTTTTCCCATCGTCTACAATTTTCTCGTCCTCCTATTTTCAATTTTTCTTCTATTTCCCATCTTAAGCGTCGAGCTTCCGGTTACTTGAAAACCTTCCACGAAAATACTTCTTCTCTCAACCGCGAACACTATCTAAAATCTCGGAAGTTTTTCCGCAGAGCCGTGAGAAAGTGTGTCAGGGATCATTTTCACGACAGGCTCCGTAACGCGTGTCTTTCTTCCCATCCTTCGAATATTTGGAAATTAATAATTAATCACTTCTCCAACTATCAACGAATCGAAATGCTGGTTACTCTCAACTGGTAATCGTTCGTTCTCTAATATTCCTCTCGCTTCTTCTACCATCTTCCTTGGCTCCCTGATCGATATGCGGTCTTTTTCCTCATCCGCTCTCGATCGTATCCGAAACAAATTCTGTAGGACTTTTTTCTCCTTCTCTCCTAAATCCAAATTCGTCCCATTAAAGATCCGTCTTTCACTATTCAGGAGCCTAATGCTACCATTGTATTCTTTGGAGACCATCTTTCTAGGCTCCCATCGGTCTTTTCTGTCCTTTGACCGAGCTTATAATCGGCTCATTAGGAGAATGATCTGGTGTTTTCATAGATGCAAATGCTCACTTTTTTTCGCTACTGTGAATATCCTACCACTTCCAATTCTTCAATGTCGTCGTATTTTTTCACTCCGTGATAAATGTAAAATACAATTCTGACTCACTCTCTAGTCATCCTTCCGACACCCATCCTTTCCAAACCCATTCCGTCTTCACATACACTGTCAGATACTACGGGTTATCTCCAAACATTTCTCTAACCGATTCTAAAAATTTCATCTCAACATACGATTCCACCTCAACTCTACCTATCAACCGCGATTCCCTTTTACGCCTTTATATCAATTACGCCTTTTTATTGACACAGAGGATGACAGTAACTTTTTTCATGTTTATCCCGACGGGAATTTTAATCAATAAATAATAATAATATATGTATATTTATTCCGGTTTTCCAAGAAACTATTCCAAGAGAATATTTCTTACTATCCTAAGCTATTCCCGATTTACATATTTTTAGATTGGAAGAAAAAATTCATGAAGTATGGGGCGAATGCGACCGAATAAAATTTAAGCTACCAAAGTACCGAAAAATTTAATGAAATATATAAACCATACCAATTATGGAAACCCAATGGAACAAAGAAGACAAATAATAGAGGAGTTGGGAGAGAATGAGCAATTATCTACAAACGGAAGAATATGAGAAGCGTTTTAATATATGTCAAATAAATTCTTCATAAATTTTTTATATTTCAATTAATTTTTTACAAAAAAACTTTCTTATTAATGTTCAACTGCACATTGTACTCCTACCATATCGTAAGGAAGTTCCATACAAGGATGCGTATGATGAATATGTTTCTCCAACTGATGGAATTGAATTGCCATATCCGTCAATGATTTTCTTGCCAATTTATATTGATTTTCCTGACTGAATTTGATAAAAAGAAAAAATAATTTTAACAAAATTTAACTAATGCAAGAAAATACATCCTCCTATTATTAGGAATGTTGTTAGTCCAATAGCTGTCAAACCGGAAACGACGATTATTTCAAGAACACTATCATGTGGCCGTAATGTCATCGGCATAAGGATCATTTGTTCCATGTGCTTTCTTAGAGTGGCGAACATTTTGGATGGCGCAAAATTGGAAAAGAAAACTGTCTGTCAGAAATATATTATTGAAACGGGATGAAATAATAAAAAATTTTATTTTCGATAAAAAAGATAAAAAGAAGAAGAACTTCAACGATGATTAAAGAAGGAATGTATACAAAATTTCAGTAGGAAATCATTTTCGGTTAAAAGTTACATTGAAGAAAATAAACGGTTTTGTTTTCGTGAAGAAATTGAGTTATGGGAAGTGGAGAAGAGAAGAAAACTATGAATATATGGGAATTAGTCGTAGAGAAATTTATAAATAATTTAAGTGATTGGATTAATCTGTCATTGAATCGAATCGAATTGATTGTGTGGATTGATTGATTGATTAATAGATTGGTTGAATTATTTACAAGAGAAGAGAAGGGAATTTAATACGAATATAATTGAATTAAAGAAGATATGGGTTTCTTTTGTCTAATGCACGATTTTTTGGCGGTTTAAAGAATGAGAGTGGTGGTGGACAAGTATCTCGATTATAGGAATCGAAACAACTTTTCATACGACTATTGAAAATGGTACTTGGTGGACAGATATAAATAGAATGAATAATATTTTCTTTGTAACGATCCACTAATTCTTCTCCACTCAAAATATTATGGGAATTGTCATAAATGCACGTATGATAGAGATTACACCAATCGGGATCTGCTTCCAATCTTATCTCATTCACACTAATATATACACTATTCCTATCGTTCTTTTTCTGGACAATCTTCTTTTCGAAAAATTCTTTCGATTCTTCTTTCGTGCAACGTAATCTTGTCGGGAATTTGTGCAATGCATCTAAACTAAAGTTAAACATTAATGCACCATTACCTACAAAATAAATTTTGTTTAATCGAGTCTCATTTAAATATCTAACCTAAAGATTTGATGCGACTGTACAAATATCGTCTCATACTTTTCGGCGATAACTTTTTACGATTTTTTTTATTCCGATTTTTCTTCGATTGATAATCATCTTTCTTCCCGTTCACAGTCTTATTATATTCGTCATTATTATTATTATTAAGATTATTATTAGAAATCTTTTTATAAGAATTGTTAGATGAGTCGTTGTTTGGTTCTAAATGGTTTTTTCTATGATTATCTTCCGATCCGTTTATGATGGTTTGGGGTATTTTTGAAACATTTTTCGAATTCGGTAAAACAGAATGAGGTAAAATTGGGCCTGTATTTTCTGGTTGAGGTCTCAGAAATGTCTTATGCGATGGACATGGTGTTCCACGTTGATCTTCTACGAAGTCATTTGAAGTCTTCATATCACGAACAAATGCCGCTTGGAAGTTCGCTTTTCTTACCCTTCCTATTCGTGTACCATTCTTACTAACAATCGTCTCATATTCATAATCTCTTGGAGTGGCTGGTGGTGATTGGAAATCATAATTATCATCTTGCGTTATCACTTGATGGTAGTCACAAATGCGTTTTTGCTCATTGAACACTAATCCGGCTGGAAAGTCAATTATAAAATAAATATACAAATTATTAATTAAATGGAATATGGTGGAGTATTAACGATTACACGCCATGGTGATGGAAACACTTTGTGGTGTACAAACGATGTATTGATCACAGTATTTCGGGTGAAGATAAGCACCAGCCGGTTTCCCATAACAAAATTCTGATCTTAAAGACGCTAAAATATCTCGAGGATTCAAACGAGATATGATAAAACTGAAAAAAATAATAGAAGAATTTCGATCTATTCACAATTTCTAACATATCTTTATCCAAACACGATACACCAGAACCATCCATCGTCTTATCAATCGGCCATTCACATCGACCTGTAGTTGAGCTTTCCTGTTTCCACAACTACAAAATTTTTTTGAATTATTTTTTTATTTTCTCATCTTTTTTCTCGATCAACTAACCAATCCTTCTGAACAATATTGTACCGTATCAAATCCACCTAAACACACATGATAGACATTACAATAATGAATATCTGCATAAGATCCATCTGGTCTTCTCATACAAAATTTCGTTAATCTTCCTTGATTTCTTTGCGAGTTATTCGACGTTCCTTTCTTCCCATTTAAAACGGCCGCAATGTCTGCTGAACTGAAACCTTCGCTAGTATCATTGTTACTGGTATGAGATCTTTGATTTGTCGACAAACCATTGTTTGAGAATGACGACGCATCAGGTGATATACGTTCATCAATATTTGATAAATCTGTGAAAAAAAAGTAAATAGAAAAATTGATATTGAAAATTCGTTGAAAAATTAGGCAAACCTAAAAGAATTTCAGGACGTGATGTACAGTCAACATTCGCTTCCCAATCACATTCACCAGTTTCCGTATTGAACATCAATCGATGTGAACATCGCTTAACAAAATCTTGACTGGCTAAACATTGATGGAAGACATTGCAATATCGAAAATCTGGATAATTTCCATCATTCTAAAATTTATGAGATTTTGTACAATGTTGAGAAAGATGTTGAAAATTTCTCTAACTTTTCGCAAACAAAAATTGGGTTTCGGTCCGTCCCATAGATAATCAGGTTTCCCTCGACAATTCACTCGCGCCGCCCAATCACATTGACCTTTACTTTCACTGAATCTCAAATTTTTCTGACAAGTAAAATCATATCGTCTGCCACGTTGACATACGATATATCGATTACAATATGCTTCATGCTCAAACGTTCCCCCTTTCTTATAACGGATCGATTCACGACAAAAAGCATTTCTTACCACGTTGTATAACATCTTGTGTGGAATTTGTTTCCGTTCATTGATCTTCCGTTTCACTAAAATATTTGAACTACGACTATTTGGAGCTATTTCAGCTCCTGGAACTATAAAATTGGCATAATCAAATTCTTCATCATCCATCGAATTGTGAATATTGGACGAATTAATTAGAAAATTATTCGCATTTTCCGTCACCAAAACGGAAGGATAAGTCTGTTGTTCGGGAGGAACATAAGCCACTCCATATTCATCCTCTGACAGACCTAAACCGCCACACGCTTCAATCAGGAACTTTCTACGATTAATGGATCGTTCATAATTAACACAAATCTTCTTCGATGGTAACCACAACTAGAATGAAGAATGAATTGAATAATCATAAGAATAAATCACTTACAAACCTGAGAATCAGCACACGCGATTGATAAATTGAACATACCACCAGCTTGTTGTTCCGTCCAAACATCGCAGTATTGTAATGAGGGTAACTTCAATTCTTTCGGTAAATGAACTAAATTGAGGAGAAAAGGAGAAATTTAATATTTAATTTTTTAATAATCTTTTAACTTTTCTTCTCATTAACCGCCGTCATTAAACGGATATCGGTAACACGTAAAACGGTCGGTTTGCCTGGACCACAATCTTTTGCAATTGCACCAACAGCATTTGAGAAACAATGACCATCACCTTCACCACCAGTGGCCGAATATTTTTTGGAGAAATGATCGTTCCAAATACCATCACGTTTCAGGAAAGTATTATAATGAAGATATGGTGGTCGTGTTTTAACTCTGGTCTGTTTTCTCAAAGTAAACTTTTCTCCCAACGGACACATTTGGAGAGTTATATCCCAATCATTATAATTTTGACGTACTGTCCTCTCCACATGACTATTCCATTTATTCATCAATAAAGTGGCAACGGTAGAAGACGAGAGAATATTCTCTCGTAATTTTACATCGATATAACCATTATTGGTCGTGGTAGTCTCTTTAAGTTTTCTTATTAAATGATGTTGTTTTTTCGTCTCCTTATCGCCTAATTTATCATCGGATAATATTTTATTATTGTTAATCAATTCCATTAACTGTGTCAATTTTTTCCGACTTCTTAATATGTTTTGTAATCGACGAATATCAATATTGTTATGATTATTATTATTATTATTATTATTATTAATATTGTGGAGAGACTCAATTGATCGTCGTACTCTCAATCGACGTTGACAAGTCCAATAAACATTGCAATAGTTGGTATGACTGACATTGAATTGCGTAGCCGTTTTTAACGATGGATTTCTACGAACCGTTTGTTCACAAATTACAGATGCAACTCTCTTCAATTGATTGGTAATGAAAGAGATATCGGTTTCGTTCGCTGTTTCATCATTGATTGTCGAACCATTTAAAGAATTGTGAGAGAAAGATTTCTCTGAATTTTTCTTCGGAGTTTTCTTCGATTTATCATTCCCCAATTTACTTATCAAATTCATTTCGATATGAGTACAATGACTGATCCAATCAGCTTCCATTTGTTGAGCTTCTTCAATGTACGATTTCTGTACGGTGGAGCGAGATAATACCGGTTTTCTAGTTGATTGAGTTAATCTGAGAATAGATTTCATTTGTAATGCTTCCACACATTGCTTCCTATACGGATGATACCACCAAGAACGATGAATTTGATCGATCTGCATCGATAAAGTCAAATTATCAAATTTCACCACAGAACCATCACACGACATAACATGGTCAATACCTGCGATACAAATATGATATTGTCGACAATCGAAAGGATCAGGTATTGTTAATGCTTCCATTCGATTCCGATGATATGCTGGAAAATGATGATTTTGATTATTATTCCATGATGGATCGACACGATAATTTCGAAGTTTCTTATTCATCGATGTCTCGTCAATCTTCATTCCTTTCGCTACATAAGAATTATATTGCATATTGTTGGATTGTGGAGGATGGTTTTGTTGTTGCATCTGCTTTTGAGTATATGTATTGAAAGAGAAACAGATACTGTTATTTGATGGCATTATTATTCGTTTCGGTATCACTCGTTGTTGACAAGCGACTTTCGATCCAATTTCACAAGTATATGTTTCAGTCGAGAATAACCATCCCATTGGACATGATTCGATATATGGAGCTGCTCCAATACAACGATAGAATAGATTACAGAATCCACGATGTGCATATACACGTTGTTCCAAATTGAATTTCCGTCTCGACATTTGTTCCATCGATGATTTCTTATTATTGTTTATAATCGTCATTGACAGACAAGCGCGATTAATATCAAATTCAGAACTCTCATAATTGATCTTTGTCGATGTAGTGGACGTGGTTGTTGTTGTTGTAGTGGTTGTTGTTGTAGTGGTTGTCGGTTGTCTAGTTGTCTGTTTCGGTGTAGCGGGCACGAAGTGGGGTCTTGGTGTTACACCGTGAAATTGTGGAATGTTGGTTGGGAAAAAGAAAGGATATTGGTCGTTATTCTTCTGCTTTTGATTATAATAATTGGGATTAAAATTGAAAGAGTTTTGTTGTTGGTAAAACATATCGGGACGATAAGATAATTGACGATTCTCTTGCTCTTTATTATTCCATAAAAAGATTTCGTTCGGAGTTGTCGTTTGAAGGGACGATCGACCAATATACGGAAATGTTGTGGTTCTTAGTTTCGTAGTTTGGGGTTGATTAGGTAGACGAGTATAGAAATCGAACGTTCCATTCTCTTTCACCGACCGATTAGGCACAGGATGATTAATAGTAGAATTACGTCGATAAGGACGATTTGTTGAGGAATTGATGTTCCAATTAGGAATTATCTGAAGATCTTTATAATCAAATTTAACTAGTTTGGGTTGATTCGATCGATCAACTCTAAGAAATTGACGATTCTCACAAATATTATAAATATAATCATCATTCACTAATTTGTCGTTGATATTATAGACTTCGCATTTCTCACTCGAATCGGAGAAGTACATGGAATCGGGACATAATTCCAAAAATCGATTTGCTATTCGTCGATAATCATTCAAATATTTCGATTGAGATAATAATAATTCATGTTGGCGTTGTTCGTTATTTAATAGAAGAATATTCTGCGCAAACAATCGAGGTATTCGAGGTACATCTTCAATACCCGAACGAAGATATGATAACGATCTTCTTTTCGCTGGAATATGTCTCATATTCCCAAATTTTCTTTCATTATCCTTCTTTGAACTTTCATTTACTTGAATGATCGTACTTCTGGTATATGCCGATGGAGTTGTTACATTAATCATCGTATTATTATAATCCGTTTTTGTTAATGTTGATGTTTGTCTTGTTGTTGTGGTTGTTGTCTTTGTTTGGATTATTGATGGATTTAACGATGAAGTTGAATTGACAATTTTTTCTTCTTTTATTTTTCCTTCTGTAAATTTCTTGAAGGAAATTTTCTTGGTGAAATCATGCTCTTCGGATGAGGTGGAGATAGTGATGCTGATGGTAGATGGAACTATGGACGTTGTTGATTTGGTTAACAATGTTGTATTAGTAATTGTCATGTTATTTGTTTTGTTAGAAGGAGAAGAACTAAAAATAAAAAAATATGAAGATTAATTTGGAGATAAAAAACTAAAATGAACTTTCTAGAATGGTTAGTGGGTGGTTGAGTGGATATATCACGTTTTTTACGATATTCAATTTCGTTCGAATATGAGAGAGAATCGATGTGATCGTAAGAATTTAAATAATCATTATAATCACTAGAATCTGGTAATAAGTTGGTTGAATAATCGAACTGATTCGTCAATGACAAATTGAGAAATGCATTTCTTTGTTGCATCGATGACGCTTGTTCTCGTTTTTGCATTTCATAGTATAATTTATATCGATGCAATGCATTTGTTAATAATCGTTGTCGTTGTCTAATTAAATGTTTCTTCATTTCATGTCTCAATTTCGCATTCAACAACAATAATTGTGTACAATTGATTTTGTAGAAGGTGTTGCAATATCGATAATCTCGTCGATTGATCATGACATGGAAGGAAGTATCTTGTGGTTGTCTTCTCTTCTGTCGTTGTTCGGATTGTGATAATCGTTGTGATAATAATTGACGACATTCATTCTCCCAATTCTTCATAATATACACATTGGCTGGTACGTGGAAATCAGAAATATTGATGGCACTATTCAATTGTTTGATGAGATTCATATGGAGGAGAAACGGCTTTCCCGATTTCTTCTCACCATTCATTTGATTATTATTATTTCCATGAAAATTTTTCGCATTAAAATCGTTCCGTATTGGAACTGGAGCCGAAACTTTCCGTCCAAATATTCGACTATTCTTTATTCGTCGTAATCTCTTCAACAATTGCGGTGTTAAAATAATCTTCTTCTCATTTATCAATTTCACAATCGCTTCAGGTAACCTCAGAATTTTTTGAGCATTCTCTTTCCCAAATCCATTACCATTTCTATTATTGAACGGATGAATAAGATTTGCTGCCGCTTTCTTTTCTAAAGGAGGTTTTGTCGAATTCCCAAATTGAATTGGTGATGATCTGGAGAAGATCGTCAAATTCTTCACTTTCGTCGTTTCTATTCCAATAATCTCATCTGAAATTGTTATTGGTGTTGTTGTTGTTGTTGTTTCTTTAATTTTTATGTTGGACGTTAAAGTGATGGATTTGGTCGTCCACGCAATTTTCTGCGTCGATGAATTATTCAATTGAAGTGAGAGAACAGTCGATTGTTTTAATGGTTTTCTATTTTTTATTCTCTTCCTCAATTTCAACAATAATTTATATCTTTCTAACAAACGAATCGCATCTAAACGACTCAGGATAGTATCGTTAGAGAATGTGATAACATCGTTCGATTCCGTCGTTGTTAGTAGAGTAGAATTCTGATTGGAATTGAGAGAAACGAGTTTTAACAGATTTTTCATTTCATGAAAATATTTGTTACGTTTCCTCGTATTCTTCGATTTGAGGAACTTGATGAGAAGTTTCTTAAATTCTTCTTTCTTTTTCAACTTGATCGAGAATTTCCTGTTATTCGATGAGTCATCTCTCTGATATAAAGATTGATGAGAAGACGGTAAGAGTACTGGATTGACAATGGAATTACTAAAGGCATCTCTCGATTTGGAATTTGATGATTTCAAAGGAAATCTTTCACTTTTCATAGTATAATTCGCCAGGCGACGTGACGAAGAGTTATGGAGCGTTGTCGTTTCATTCTCATACTGTTTCGTACTTCGATTCATTAATCGTTTCCGATGGAACTTATTCGTTAAATAAACGCCATTCGGCCATCTTAATTTGGCCGATTGCTTCTCACCTCCCTGATGATGGTTGTCTCTCTCACTTGCTGGAATGAAATATGGAATATTGATCTCGATCGCCCAACTCACCGTAATCAGAAATATTTGATGAACGATGATTATCTTCCACCACAACATTCTTACTTGAATAGCATGCTAGACGGAAGAGATTCTATTTATTTTCTTTTACTTATGTCAATTTCGTTTGACAGTTTATTCGAATGAGAAATTTCTCATAAAAATTATTATTATTATTATGATTATCTACTTAAAAAAAGAAAAAGATAAAAGATAAAATTTAAAATTTTATGATTTCTTGAGTGTGATGAGACGAATGGTCGGAAGTTGGATCGGTTTAAAAAAGCCGAATAAATTCATATGCTAAATTCATCTTGGAAGAATAGTATTGATCCAAAGAAATAAAGATCAAGAATAAAGAATGAAGGAAGACAAAGTGAAATGTCCTCAGAAATGGAATAGAGGCCGATTAGAATAAACGAAAGTTGCGGCATTCACTTAATTGAATGTTGATTTTAGCATATCAACGTGTCTACTCATATTTCGATCGAGAGAAACGTCTAATTAAATTTGCCTTGTAGAAGATATGATAATTTCCGTCAAATACACAAACGACATATTGGAAGAGATATGAAAGAAATGAAATTTATGAAAAAGAAAACAAAGACAAAACCGACAGAAGATACTGATTAGAACAGAAACAAGAATATGTGGAACTTGAATAGGAGACAATTTAAAATCGACGAACTCAATGCGAAATCGGCTACGGATCAAATCACTAATCAATTTTAATATGCTGGAATTTGAGAGAAATATTTTTTTTGTTTATGAATCACCGTCATTTTAGAAACGAGATCAATTACACGCATTCCATAATCACTATTATTATTTTCGATTGATTCTGATAGAAGGAGCGAACATCCGTCGAACCGAACACAGTCATGATGATGATGAGTGAAATTGAGAATATTAATAAAGTTCAAATTGAACAGTCTAAATCGATTTGGAATGGAAGACTTCGTCTTTACTTTATTAACTGAAGGTGGTTGTGTCGATTCAAGGTGGATGTGTATCGTTCACTGACTGCCAAACTTGTCATTCCGTCAATCAATCAGTAAAAAGCTAATTTTTTCTCCATATATTCGAATGACATTTATTGTACATTCATTAGACGGGGAAGGATAATGACGTAAAAAGAAGATGAACATCTTATTATCTCAAACTGGATCTGAAGAATTGTGAAGTAGGAAAGAATTCTGATAATGTTCTGGAACCTCTTCTTCTTCTTCTTCTTCTTCTTCTTACAGTTCATTGCGAATAAGATGATGAGAAGAAAATAATATTTTTATCTGAAGTAGAAATTGGCTTTCCTTCTAATTTTACATATCTATGAGAGAAATGTGACATCCGCAAAAGAACGTCATGCGTCCACAATTCGGTCGTAGTGGAAAAAATAGATAAATGTCATTTATGTTTCTAATTCGGATTGGAATCAGTTTTAACGAGATAACTGAATAATTGTCCGTTTTAATATTGTTGTAGATGGGAGTCGATCCAATTGCATATCATTAAACTTGACGTTCGTTTTGCATAATGAGGAGGACGATGATAAAATGAATAAGAAATGTTAAGATTTCTTATAATTTTCATAAAATTCTCATCTGCTATCCCCAATCGAGTAGATTGTTGGCGGGTGAATGGGGAGGGGAGGGAGTGTAATAATTACATGAATGAATTATAAATATAAATCCAAGAAAAGAAGGAAACATCGATCATACTCAATCTACATATATCGATCCGATGCTACAACTATATCTATTTGAGATTCGGACATAAACTTCTTCTCAATACTTCTCTCTATCTTTACGATTTATAATTAATATTGTTCTTGTGCTTGTGATCGTGGTCGCAGTCACCGTTCTGATGGAAGAGAATAAGAAAGAATATTTCCCATTCATCTTACTTCTTCTTCTTCTTCTTGAGTTGAGCGGAAGTTTACCTTCTTCCGCATAACATTGCCTTTACCACAACTCTACTACTAGGAGTAGTATTAGTAGGGAGACGATGGAATGGGAATGGATGGTGGTAATTGATGAGTTCTTATAGAAGATCGAATAACATGTGAAAATAAATAAATTTTTATTTTTTTGAAATCAAATCTGATTACATCACTCATTCATATAGAGAAGTTTAATGATCAGTTATCTGTTGATGGAATGGCTGTTCGAGAGAATGGAGACGGTATTCGATTATTCGATGGAATGTTCCCTAAAAGAAATGCGATTAATTATCTCATTCACTCTTATTGTTGTGTGTGTGTGTGGAGTGGAGATGGTTGATAGATAACGTGTTCGAATAATATTGGAGACTTATTAACGATTAGAAATTATCTTATTAGCGTGACATGATAGAATGTAACAGGTAAGAATCATCGGTACCGTCGAACTGATTCCATCTCTTCCCAACTGCCAACAATGTGGCGATCAGGTACCTGATTGACGAATACAATAGTAAAGAAGAACAATTCTTTCAATTTAACAATTTCACAACAAACAAGAATCGATCGATTTTTACCGTTCGACTTCGACGACGGTGTCGATAAATGAAAAGAACATGAAAATAATACATTTCCACAAACATGTTGATAGAAGGTTTGATATAGGGAAAGTTAGAGAATGATTTTTAGATTTAATTTCGTCGTTGATCAAATGGAGAATCATCATCAACGGTTTTGTCCGAATGAAAGAAAAGAATCGTGAAAAGGAATGGAAAGGAGAAGTTAAAGGAATTCTGTAAATTTCTTTTGAATTTTTTGTTCTCATATCCGAGTTCATGCAAGAAAGAAAAAATATTCGAGTCCTTCCACCACTTCCATATAATGATTGTTGTACAACAGTGAGATTGTGAAAATGAATAAAAATAGAATTTCTCTTCATTGAACTTATTCGTCATAGAGGTATTCGAAGACATCTTCTCCCTGATGAGAGTCTTAAAAACGTAGAAAAGTAGAAGACAAAAGTTTTTGTTGGGAAATCGATTTATTCCGTTGTCACTTCCATAAAAAATATATCACGGACAAACGGAAATGAATATTCAAATTCAATATCTGTTCTCTTTCATTCGAAGCAGTAACTCACTAACAAGAACAACAGTGGAAATAAAGGAATTGTAAGTTTTCTATCATTGTCAAATCTCTTTATTCTTCACCCACCAACAAATTAGAGATTCCTTTCACAGAAACATGTCACTCCTGTTGATGTTTGTGGAAGAAGGAGACATCTGTGTGAATCCTCTACTGTATCCATTCTCTTGATTTATATACTCTATATCTCATCTCTGTGGAAGTGGATCGACAATGAGAATAGATGGATATTTTATTTTGAACTGAACAATTAATTGTCTGGGAATTCTTCAAGAAAATAGTGACGAACATCACCATCGCTAGTGATGAGTGAATGGAATCAATTCCATCGGAAATCGAACAGATATTATTCTAGCCTTAAAACTCCCTTTCCCTTTCCTGTCGTTTAATCTTCTCCCCACACTCACAACTAAAACAAAGAATGATGTGTGAAATTGGAGGAATGAAAAGTTAATTTAGTTCGAGTAGTAACTTCTGCAATTTTATGTGGAATGTCTAGCCTTGCGGTCGACTTCAAGGAGAAGAAACTTGTAACTTATATTTATTCTACCCAAATCATTCCCTTGTGAAAGAGAACAGAAGTGATTGACAAATTAATTGAACAATCTCACTCTCTCATTTCTCGTATGGATAGTGGAAAATCTACTGTTCTTGATGATGAAACGAAAAACAACGTTTATTGAAACAAAACAATTAGCTTACCAAATTTATTGGTTTTACCCAATTCTTTTCTTTTGCCAATTTTATAGAGGGGAATAGCGATAAATATAAAAACTATTTATCTAATCAAATAGAGTATTAATGTTTTACTTCACTACTCTTGCCAGTCTTGTTCGTTAGTCTAGCGATTAATCATTTTACACAGCTCTTCTTCACACGTCTGTTCATACAAACTAATTTCAATTTATATTTTTTCAATTACATAGCACCAACGAATTATCAAGCCCAAAACATCCGATTTAGAAATAATTTTCTTTTTAACTTAACTTTTCCATTCACATCGTATCGAGTTAATTATTTCTATTATAAATTGCTAAGATATATTATGTTCAATGACATAACAATTTGAATTCCCGCCAACTCACATTTTCAAATATAATTCTGTTCTAAGCTTAAATTTCAAAAAAGAAAAATTTCTAAGTGAGTAAAGGAAGTTAAGTTAATAAGAAAATATTAGATGATACATTAAGCTTGATGATACCAATTGTCCTTCTTACCGACGTAATCATTATGATGTTGTTCATATTCTTTATTAGTTCTCTCATAATTACCAAGGTGAATTGCATAGCTGATCTTCATCCAATCAATCACACTGAAATAACTGCTTGTACAGATGACGAAGTTTATAATAGTATTCGACATAGTTGTATGCCTTGTCCGGAAAACACGATAGCGGGAGACGATAGTTAATTGTTGTAGTTTTATCTTCAATTATTATCATTCAATAGAGATAAATTGCGTCTGTAAATCGCGATATTACCATTACGAGACAAACAGTGGTGGTGTATCTGTCGTTTGTAAGAAATGTCCGTCAAATTCCCGTCGAACGATCGATGGCTATTCTTGTCTTAAGTGTCAAAATGTCGATTGTAAAGACCCGTGTAAAGATGGCGAAGCAACAAGTTTTTAATCTGCTCAAATTCCATTAATATAGCGACGTTCTCGCCTTAAGATCATTACAGTTTGGATGGGAAATTAAAAGATGCAGAAACTTGTATAAATTGTATGGGAGGCACTTGGCCCACTGAGAGCAAGTTACATTAATTGAATGATTAAAATTCCATTAACTTATTTTTCGGATTATATTTCACTTTTCATCAGGCAGAATTGTATCGCATGTAAAGGATATATTTTACATCCCGGTTCCACCACCGATTGTAGTTGTGATGGTGATTATAGAATGCAATTGGGTTATTGTGTCCAAAAGATCACAACCGATGATAAACTTCTTATTAATTACGACGGAGTGATAATTGAATCGAAAATTTTCTACGACATGTTGGAGCAATCGGTTGCTTATTGTAAAGTTCCCATATGTTTTCTTCTTTCGTTTCAATTCGAATTTCTAAAAGAAACCATTTGAAAATCAGACATCTTGTAATCGATTAGCGAATCTATGTGCTCTCACCTTATACGATATGAAGTCCATTCCTTGTAAAGAATATACGTCGTTGATGGTCAAAGAAAATTTATTAAAGTTATCCGATTTAAATAAATAAGTAATCTGGAAATGAGATGTGGAAACAGACCAGATTTATTCCCTGAAATACTTTACGAACATCACTCCAATGAGAATATGCAATCGATTTATAATGCTGAATATCAACGAATAGAAACGAATTATCTCTTTCGACAGAGTAAGGCTGATGTTTAAATTATGAGAATTATATAAATTATATTAATATTTGAATAATTAGTGGAATACCAATGTTCTCAATATTAGATTAGCGACATATGATGAAATGGGTCGATTTATTGGTTTGATTAATGCATTTCATGATGCCATCATTCAATTGTGTGGTGGACGACATTACGGATCGATTTATGCATATCTCTTCGGAAATAATTATCGACAGAAAGTTCACATAAAATCTTCAATTTCTTTAATTTCTCATTCTCAACTTTTGTCAGTGTCACATCAGTTACGACTGGTTAAAGAATCATTCGCCAAATACTCTATTTTTTGATGCATGTTCCATTTGTGATGTTGTTTCTCTCTTATTTCAATATATTTCTCATTAATAGATTTAGAGACATATGAAACAGATAAGAAGTACAGTAAAAGAAAGAAACGAAGTAGTAAGAAAGAGACTCGGAAACTTTATCCAATTTTAGTTAAGATAAAGAACGGCGTTCAAAACATAACACAATATACGAGACGATTCTTTATTATTGATAAAGTGGGAGGAAAAGATCGTTATGGAACTTTCAAACGAATAAGATATGCTAAAAAAATTAAAATGAATATCGAACTAGTTCGTCAAACGAAGAACACTTCAGCTTTCATTTATCCGATTATGATGGAAATTGAATATGCTTCGTTCAATTCCTCCAGGACCTATCGATTGGATGAGACGACGGAAGTGATGTTTGAAATGGAATATAAAATGAATTTGAATTGGTTCTCAATTCCATTAATCATTTTTCTCGTCATCGGTTCCATCATTGGAATAAGTATTGGAATTTTCAAATCGATGAATTGGAAGAAAATGGATGGGAGAGAATTGCCAGACATTCTGGTTAATTTTCTTCTTTTCTTCATTTATTTCATTTCTTCTTTTAGGTGTTAATCCGATTTTCCGTTTATTCGATGGGTTTGATGGCCGATGCCATTTTCCTCATTTTAATATCTGTCGCTTTCTGGTATTTGATATTCTTTAAAAGACAAGACGTCGCTTACGTCATGTTGCCAACTCCTTCGCAGATGTCATTATTTAAAATTACTTTAATTATTTGTCTTATTTGTAAAACGATGGAAATTATTCAACTTTTATTCTCACAAATAACAATCGACATTTTCTTCCTCGATTGGGAACGATTGAATTTGGTGAGTTCGTGCAGCGATGCTGGAGATCGGAATATTAGATCAGATCCACATGATATGAAGAATCATGTGTCAGCATGGAGAACATATTTCATAGTCCACGAATGGATCAATTTGCAAACGAAGAGGAAAGTTAATTTGCCGATTCATTTGTTTATTCTTCTTTTCGTTTTAATTGTTAGATATTTGTCTCCTTTCCTTTCCTCTCAAACTTCTTCATTTATAGATTTGTGACATTCAAAAATATTCGACTTCCGATCCAACATTACAATCAAATGAATTGCTAGCAAGTGCTCCTTATCATTCACTTTTACGTTTAGCTGTCGGTTTAACGATTTTCGTCATTTTAGGTTATATTCTCTTTCAAATTTTTCTTCTCCAATATTTTTTTTATATTTTTTTATTATATATTTTAGGAATCGTTCTTTGGATGATTCAGAGATTTATTGTTGAATTATTTATTGAAAATCGCTTAGCTCGATTTGTTGATTTGTGTATGTTGACGAATATTTCCCTTCTCATATTCTCTCAACGTCGAATGGGATATTATATTCATGGAAGGAATGCTGGACCTACAGCTGACGGCAATATTGAAGACATTGCATTGACCATACAACAGGAATCGGAAGTTTCAAATTATTGTTAGTTGGAAATGAATTAATGTAAAAACAAATTAGAGTAAACGAAATTTGAAAGGATTATTCCCAAAAAAATCCAATCAACAATCATTCATCGTTGTTCTTACAGAGCATTTTCGAACGACTTATGAATCATTCTTAAATAAAGCGAATGATTCACATTTGTTCAGAGAAGATATTGGTCACATACGTGCCACATCTACCTCGTTCAGGAATCGCATCCGAACTTATTATCGCTTAAACAGTTTCCTCCTTCGATTTATCAATGAAGGTGCTCGATTAACCAAATTGAAAAGTAAGAAAGCCACTCTCATATATTCCGGTCCACATTATCGAAGTTGGATAGAAAATTTATTAAATGTTCAATTTCGAGATGCTTGTCGATGTTCCATGTTTTATTGTGGTTCCATTCTTATTATATTATTGTCGAGTTAATTCAATTCTTAATTGTAGATGATGAACGTCATTTTGATAATGTCATTTGGTATGGAAATGAAAGATGTCTCTTTATCTGGAATGCCATCATCTTCGCTCTCACTGATTATTTTGCTCACAGTTATCTAATTGCCGCATTCGTTTGTTGGCTCTTAAACTATGTTAGTTTATTCTCTCACCTCACCTTCACTTCATCATTCATCGATCAGATATTGAACCTGATTCGCATCTATCTCGCCATCTTCAATCTACAACGAACAACTTTAGTTGATCCCCGATTCGTTTTCTGAATTGCAATACCTCAATAATTTTTTTAATTTTTCCTATTTTAGCAATAAATTTCCTTTTCTCAAACTATCCACCCATTATGCTCATCAAATGATGGTTTTGTGTATCAGACGTGACTTTGAGAGTGACGGAAGCCTCACACAATAAAATTATTAAAAAAATTTAAAAAATATATTTCTGAGAATTTCAAAGAATATTTTTTAAAAATTTAGCTTCAATCCAAAATAAATGGATCATAATCCGTATGATAAAAAAAGATCAATATCGATCGATGAATCGAATAAGAAGAAATTAGGAGAGGAAGAATTGGAGAAGTTATGTGAATGTGTTTACGATGATGATTTGAAGAGTATTCTCTTCTCATATTTCCGTCATTCCAATCAAATGGAATCATACGGGAAAGCGGTTATTGATGGAGTGAGATTGCCGGCACCTATTAACTTCACCAATAACGATCCACCACAAGTTCTCATCGCTGAATTATTGAATGAGTATATGGTGTCACAAGAGAATATGTTACTTTATTATCCTGTACAATTGAGTGAAATCGGTCAACTTTATAATTATGATTTATATTTGCCTTCGGAGAAGAAAGTTTTATTTCATTTCCATTTCTATCATATTCATTCTTCTTTTGTAGGCGAATGATCTCTTATTTACACATTATTTGAAAAATTATAAAAAATGTCTCGACTATCTCGCCACAATGAAACAGAATCGATCGAGATATCGAACTTTAGAAATTATGAGACTATCCGCCGATACCAAGTTACTCATTTATTAAAATTACTCAATAAATTCTTCTCTTCTTCCTTCGTTATTATTTCTCGTTTTTTTTCCTTTTTTTTCCTTTTTTTTCCGTTTGAGAAGAGATTGAGTAAATTTTTAGGAAATTTTTTTTTTTGTCATTTAGTCAATTTTAAGGAATAATTTCGAAAAAAAATAATGGGATGTGATATCTATAAATAAATTTATTTGGCAGATTAGTGAATTACGATACAGCGAAAAAGAATTTATTGGAAGATAATTTCAAAAAGAGGAAATTGGCAGATTCGAACTATTTCCAAATGATGATGAGAGAAGCTGACAGAATTACAATTCTATCGAATCAGTTAACGGTGGATGATGTGCCATCGTCGGCTCTTTCGTCGCCAACAAAGAGAGAATGAAAGAAGATTTTGGATGAAATAAATTTTACGATTTGTATTTTCTCAATTTCTTTACATTAATTTTCTCTCCTTTTTCCACTTGTGTTTGTATCTCTTTCAAATATTCATGTAATTGATGCAACAATGCCATATTGGGAGAGATGAGAGGTGTCTGAAATTCTTGTGCTAATCGTTGTACATTCATTTGTTTGATATTCACTTGTTTCTTCACTATCTTCGAGATTATTCTATCTAACAATTTCCGATGATCTGGTAAACGATCTTTACATTTCCTTCGAATTTTCGATGCCATTTCATTCATTTCGTAATTCAAAGGGAAATCTGGCGCTTCGATCTGATTGACGTCGATACTCGCCAACCACGGACATTTGAGTGCTTGTTTCGCACTTATCCGTTTTGCAGGATCGAGTGTCAACATCTGATCTAACAAGTGTTTGGGACCGATGGGAAGGAAATCGAATTCGGCTAATAATCGTCTTTGTTGAGGGAGAGTGGTAGAACAGGAACGATATTTCGCATAATATTTCAAATGATACCATTCTGATGGAAATCGATTACCACATAAATTTTGTATTTTCTCCAATTGATGAAATTCGTCTTTACCTTGGAAGATTGGTCTTCTTTTGAATAATTCTCCTAAAATACAACCGACACTCCAGATATCGATTGATGTGGTATAATGTTCCTCTCCAATCAATAATTCTGGAGCTCGATACCATAAAGTAATCACTTTGTTTGTGTATGGTCGTTTTGGAGCATAAAATCGAGCAAGTCCAAAATCTCCAATTTTCACTTGTCCATTCCGTCGAACGAGTATATTCGAACATTTAATGTCACGATGCATGAAATGATTGGAATGACAGAAATGAAGACCCTCCAAAATCTGTTTCATAAACGAAGCAATATGTTCATTAGAGATGGTAATATCATGATTATCGAGAATTCCATATAAATCAAATTCACAATATTCAAAAACTAAATAAAATGATATTTCACTAATTGTATCGGTAGTAGTTTGAGATGAATTATCATCTTCTTCACTTACAACATCTTTTAATGAAACAATATTTGGATGACGCAATTCTTTCAATATCTTTATCTCTCGAACAGCTGTTATTGGGAATCCTTCCTTCTCATGATCTAATCGAACTTTCTTCAATGCTACCACTTCATCTGTTCGCTTATCTTTCGCTTTATATACATAACCAAAAGTTCCTTCTCCAATTCTCGTTTCAATCTCATAAATTTCATTAACGATACCACTACCCCAATTAAAATGAATTTTTTTATTCTTCAATTCAATTCTTCGTTTAGTGGACGAACGTCTCTTTTGTAATTCGTCCAAATTACGATATAATTTCTCACGTTCACTAATCGTCCAAATTTGAACGAATGTCGATTCTTTTGGTGATGATGGTGTTGAATTCTTCCTACCAATTGCTAATGGTGGAGATGTGGTAGTTGTTGTTGATTGGAGGGATTGGTGGTCATTCGATGTCGTATTATAAGGAATTTGTTTCATATTATTATTCGTCAGATAAGATGGACGACGAGATAATGAATTGGATGATGTCGTTCGATTCATATCGGAAGAGATTCCACAACTATCTTGTCTCGAACGTTTCCAATATTGTTCTTCTTTCTCTTGTATATTATTTCTCATTTTCCTTCTTTTCATCTCGTTCCCAATCTGTTTCCGTCCATGATTATTCGATAATTCAAGATTAATCGTTCGTCCTTTGTCGAAAGTTGGATGCATTTAAAAAAAATTAAATTAAAAAATTAATTTATTCTACTTTTCCCATAAGCTCATTATTGGAATATGATGAGAATGGAAAAGCTTCCTCTCAACTCCATTCATCCAATCTCCATATAAGGCTTACGTCATCTCAATTAGATTCATCTCTCTCATTCAACTCGATGTAATTAAACTGAAAAATTTTATCAAAATTACTTTCATCCACCATTTCCAGATATAAATACGTAAAAACAACTCGATTATTTCAATTGTGATCGTTTTAAAAAATGATAAATATTTGACAATTCTCAATGTAGTTTTGAGTTGGTGAAATTTCAATTGACATTTTGAGAAGGATTGAGAAAATTTGTGTATGATCAACAAAAAAGTTTATTAACTAAAACATTTAAATTTCAGATTTGTTATCAGCCAATCGATTATTAGTTAAAAGAAAAACATGTTTTTAAGCAGATGAGGCAAAAGAAAAACTTATTTGCCTGGTTCGGTTGTTTCGCCCCAGTTGGGCAAGTTGAATGCACCTTCGTTTATTTCCGTCGGTGCAAATTGAACAGTGTCGGTATATTCAGATCGTTTCAATTCATTCGGCTTAAGAGGTAGACCATAAGGATGAAGATGAGAACCTTCTTCTAAATCGGGGAAATGTATTTGGTTAAAAAATGGTTCGTTAAGTATTTGAGTGGTGGCACCAGCGGCACCTAAACGACTATCTTGTAAATTATGTGTCAGTTTTAGAATGATCTTTTTCGTGTTGGCATCAAAGGCGATACGACTTAATTTCCATTCGACTTGACGATCCCATGGTGCTTGCAACGGAAACAATAGACCTCTCTCCAATGTCATCATTTCGTACATGATGAGACCTAAAGCGAAACAATCAACGGAATGGTCGAAACCATCGGGAAAACAATCGGGCCAGCGACGTTCAGGTGGAGCGTATTCTTTTGAACCGCAGAAAGTTTTAGTGAACGTCTTCGAACCGATATCACAATTATAATGTTTAGTGAAACCGCAAATTTGGAGACGACCACTACCATGAACTAAGATATTATCTGGTTTCAAGTCTCCGTGAATCACTCCAAGTCCATGAAGGAAGGTGAGACCTAGAGTGATCTGTCCAGCCCATGTGGCGGTTTGTAGAGGTGAAAGAGGACGAGACATCCAACTAAGATAGTAAGTAAGATTGCCAAGATCAGCTAATTCCAATAACATGAAAGCATAACTCTTAGTTTGAGCGACACAAGCCGTATTGTGAAGATGTACGATGAAGTTGGATTTTGGATCGGATGTCGAATCGAATGAGATTTTATATAACAATTTTCTCTCATTCTCTAAAGCTTTTATGGCAGCTTCTTCTCCATTTAATCGTCGTGCAACATTCGCTTTTCGGAAGACCTTGACAGCACAGAACTGCTTCGTTACATTATCGTATGCGAGATAAATTCTCGAATACGGTCCACAACCAAATAGATCGAGATGATCAACGGGACATTTTGGAGCATCAGTTCGTACATATGTAGCGAAATCGGAATCGAGAAATGTAGCTGTAGAATTCAGCATATTGTCATCCACACTCATGTACGTGTTTACGCCGTGCTCGAGGAGAGTTTGGCGAAATCTCCAAAATTTATTATAGGCCATGGCACATTCTGCTTCCAATCGGATCGGTTTCTCGAAATAATGCTCCGTATTTTTGAATGGAACTCCTTTCATGTAATAAGGTATCTGTAAATCTGACAAGTTGTTTGGAACAGTATAATTATTCAATTGATCTTGCATCTTGTGTAGAAAGAAATGAAACTAAACCAAAATGAAAAGAATCCACTTAAAAAATTTTCGTGCAATTAAACCAATTCCAATTTCAATTTATATGCTCTTCAACCAAACACTCTCTCACTTTTACTAATTCTCATCGAATCCAAACTCTGAATTTCATCTACTCATTCCATTTTATATACCTTCCAAACGACTTTCCTCCCACCGCTCACCCTCCACCATCATCCTTTATATATGCACGTACTAGATTGTCGCTTAAGCAAATCTCAAGATATTAAGGTAACTCAATTCTTTCTACTTACATTACCCACTCAACCATTAGTCCCATATGCATACATAGTAGAAAAGGTGACTCCACAAATGAATGTGATCATTCTCTTTAGAACATTATGCAAACGACCATTCTTCTAAGAATTGTTTTAGCGAATCTTCCTACAATCTCTTTCGCCCGCTCCTCCCAACAACTAGACGCAAACAAATTCATTCGTTATCAAACACACTAGAATTATTCTCTTCCGCCTACTCCTACTCCATCCTTAAACTTTTTACGAGCAATATTCGACCTACAAACCAAATCTCATACGTGGCTCTCTAACACAAGGAAGAAATCTCGATTTAGAAATAAATGGAATTGGTCGAATGATCTAGCATATAATCTAGCCATCTACATATCGTCCATATCAGAGAAAGGAAGAGTTATATTTTGAACTTCTCGATTTATGAGGGAGATTGTCCTCCAATCCTCTACACTCATTTCATTTGGCCACTTCATATGGTTTCCATAACTAATCAAGAGGTCACAAATATTGATGATTCTCCTCACTTCTTTTATTTAGTTTAATGAACTAGTTAAAAAAAAAAGAAAAGACTGAAATCCACCATCCAAATTGAAGAAGAGATATAACGGACATATTCTCCAATAATTTCTTTTTTATTCACTCTTCCCCGCTCCAACCAGCTCATTTGGTGAGTATGCGAATTCATATAAGAATTTCCAATAATATTCTCCGTTAATCTAATATTGCCTTGAACGATATGAATAAACAATGATGAATAAAAATTTATAGAAACTTTTCTTCTCCTAGATAGTTTGTGGATAAATCCAATTTTCTACTAATTTATTTTAATCATTTGTTTTTTCGTTTCATAAAGAACTAATGGATATAATTTTTAGTTGAATAGTTTTCAAAACGAATTAGATTAGTATTTGAGATTTATTCTTCTTCTTCTTCTTCTTCTTCTTCTTCTACTTCTCCTTCATCTCACAAGTCAACTGATTTTATTGGAGAGGAATATATATTTGTATAATTTCCGTTATGAAACCTAGTTGGAATGATACTAATCGGCATTGTAATTAAATTACGGTTTAGCTTTTAAATATCACCCTAACTGTGACATATGAGAGAATTAATGAAATTTGAATGTTTTTTTTTTTATTCTGCAAATGCAATCGAGAAAAGAAAAAGGAAAATTTTCGAAATTTTTTTCTTCTTTTATCGAACGAGACGATTATGAGGAGATGTGTGTCATTGTGTCAGTATGTGGAGCATGACAGTGGAAAAGTGGAAAACGAGCGATTACAGAACAAGATGTAATCGGAAATCAATATGAGAGGAAATTGGATGAAAAGGACGAACGACTGATTACGTACTCAGCAAATGTGCAGTCGATGAAAGTGGATGATAGATGTAGTTGTCATATTTTCTCTTATGTTATTATGATAATGGTGACGGTGGTGGTGGTGATGATGGAATTATAATGAAAATAGGAAATGTTATATAAATCATTCATCATTCCCTCGTATCAGTATCGAGATGAGAAGGAATTGGAAGGAATTTCATTTATTTCTTGGAACATCATCACCAACTCTCCCTTCCTCCCCATTCCAACATATTTATCAGAGATAGGACAGTTTTATTCATTTTACATTTCCTTTTCTTTTTCTCCCCGATTATTAGTATAATAAAAAAAAAGGAGACGAAATATGGAATTAATTGACGCCATCATCTCATCAACACAACAACAATTGAATTGGGTGAGAAAGAAGCAATTGGATATTTTGGAGAATTCGAAAGAATTAATTGATGAAATGGAATTGGCGCAAATGATTGTCAGTGAGACCATCCGGCTCGCTCTCGCTACACTCATATATCAACGTGTCATGGAGAAATGTTTGAGGGAGATGGTAAGTTCACGATGTTCGATCGTTAACTTTGTGCTTGTGGAGATCGTCAGTGAAATTCATCAACAAAATACAAATAATACAATTGATAGGTACGAGAACGATGACAGACAACATAAATTCATTGAATATTGCCGAGTTTGTATTCTCTTTTCTTTTATCAATTCACCTTCATGCTTTCCACACGTCCTCTCTCAACTACTGATTACTCGTCATATGAAACTTTGCCAGGTTTATGGCTCAATCCATTCATTCCCCTTCAACCTCCTCACCAACCCATCCGACTAACTAACTAACTTTATCCGAAACTTTTTCTCATTGAATAATTTTTACAGGAATTCTTAACAGTTTCCTCGTATTTTTTTTATATTTGCACTATCGCTTCATTAAGTTGCATTATATCGATTTTCATTTGAATTACTGCTTAATTCACTGGTTGAAAGTGGAGATGATGGAAATTTAATAAAGATTCTTCAGCATTACTTAACTCGCTCTTCTCTGGTCGTCTGCGAATGGAACCGAAGGAGGTAAGAAAAAATGAAATGGAAGAAACGATCCGCCTCCAACTTCATGTTACATGTTTCACTTTCATGTTCTATACATCTAACTGAAGTAATAGGAAAGAAAATTCGGTTGAATGGATTAAAAAATTTTCCATTTATATCTTCTCCGTCTTCTACAAGAGTTCCCTTCCCATAACTAATCACTTGACCTATACCAGAGATAAATATTGTTTCCTAAACCGAGAACAACATTAAATGGTCGCACAGTTCGATATTGGCGATAATGACATATCTATCTTCGTCTAATTTATTTCTTATTAGCGAATTTATTGGACATGACCTATTTGGGTGGGGGTAGAGGAAAATGTATTTTAAATAAATATTTATGTTCGAGCTAGTTCGGCTCTTCATCATCCCACTCCCATTTATAGTCTGCGAGAGAATTATTTATTTCCATTTACACGTATATCTTCTGACTTTGGAGAAGATGAAAGATTAAGTGATTTGTCTGTTTTAGTATGTTTTCTGGAAGATCATCTGCATGTGATGAAGGAAAATTTGTTGAAATGTCTTATTGGAAAATGAACGTCTTATTGTTCTCACTCAGTCAACGAGTCAGTCAACGAGTCAGTCAACGAGTAAGCGGGCGACATGTCTCACTAGTAAGAGAGACTGAGATGTGCGAAGAATGAGCGAGTAGTGCCCAGGAGAAATATCATCGATCTTCTTAAATTGTTGATGGAAGGATAAAAGATCAGGATAATTTCCTTATAGTAATAACATAAAGAAATCTTTTATAATTATTGATATTTACTGTAATATTAGAAGTAAATCCAAATCGAATTTTTACCTATGAGCAAATATCTAATATGGTAATGAACATTCGTTTATTTTCCTATGTCACTCCTCTCTCACATATCGCCCATCAGAAGAATGAGTCGATATATACGTATATGGCATGTAACCTAAATTTTCTTTCGTGAATGTCAGAAAAGAAATTCCTTTAACCCAAATGAATTCATCATACCAATCAGTTATTCAATTTGTCGCTTCAATATCTTCTTTCTCATTTCGTCGTAGCTTCCATCTATTTTTCTTATCACAATAATAATATTCATTCGGTTACTGACATTTCTTCTTTTTCATTTCTAGAGCTCTTCTGGTAAGCAGGTCTTCCTTTCGACTCTCCAATACATCTTCCCCAACTCGCCAATGGAAGACCAATATATCAATCAAACCGTCTTCTCCAGACTCCAACAACATTTCAGTCTCATACTCTTCCAATGTTACGAAACGGATAATTATGAACACATTCTACAACTAATTAACAAATGTTTCTCCTATTACACTTATCAAGCATTAGGCAATCATTCCATGAGACGTTCCTTATTTATCAATGATACTCGACTTAGTATCACTCCCCAAACTGACAGTCGAATGTCTTCACTCGCCCAAGATTCCAATAATAATCTACCCAAATTAACCAATGAACAACAACTCAATCTCAAACAAACGTTAGCATTCAAAATGGAACGACTCGCTAAAACGAGACCACTCCTCGGCTACATCACTCAACCATTCTCGATGATCGAGAGCCAATCAACGAAAACAGAGGAAGTGATCGATCTGAAAGACAATCGAAAGAAATCCATTATCGAAATGAAGAAACGACCAATCGACAAAATTCGTAGATCTGTTTTCACTTATCATGTCGGACAAGATGGTTTCCGACAATCCATCTCAAACGTCTTCCGTCGTTCCAGTAACGTCAAATTAGAAAATGACGACAATCAAAATCCGTTAGAATTGGATTTAGATGATGATTGGACAGATGAGGAATATATCGATTTGGATGAAGCGAACATAATCGTAGAAGAAGATATTACTGATCTCGACAGTTCCAATACCAGATTCTCCTTACCAGCTTTATTCACTCAGAGATTGTCCAATGCATTTCCCTTCCTCCAACCCAAAGTTGAAGATGTTCAAATGGATGAATCATCCAACGTTACACAACCGGAAAAGAAAGAAAAACGAATTCCAATGGCACGAATGCAAACCGTATTAGGTAATATTGGTGAAGAAAATGAAGATGATGAAAATGAAATTAATGAGCCCGCGGCAAAACAGAGACAAACTGTCCCAAATATCAGACTAAGTCAATCGCCATTTCTCTCAGAAATGACTCGAGACTCCACCGAATCAGATAATATCGACGAAGCTTTTCGAATTGTCGCTAATGAAACAAATGAAATTCCATCACATTACGACAACAAATTGTGTAGCAGTGATGGTCAAATAGGAGTGGAGAATATTCATGAAAATTCTCAAGAGAATTATCTGTCGAAATCGGCGGAAAATATCACGGGGAGAAATTTTAATGGAAATTTTAATGGAAATTTCAAAGAAGATTCCATAAACAATCAACAGGAAATCACCAACGAAGAAAACGACGATCGAAATTTCCAAAACAGTTTCTCAGGAAATTTAAAGGAAGAATTTAACGAAAATTCCACGAGACAAATTAATAAGAATTTTCACAATGGAAATTTTTCTATAAAAACCAACGAGAATCTTCCCGAGAAAACAGAAGAAAAAACGATAAAAATTCTTTCCGACGACAATCAATATCAAACGAGTAGAACAAACAACCAAATGATGGAAATGGAGAAGGAGCCCATTCTCCCAACAGAGAATCGTTCACAAATTTCTTCGATCTTCGACAACTTTTTCACGAATGTGAAAGATAAATTGAAAAATTCCAGTTTCACTAATACATCCACTTATACGGAAGTGGAAGACTCCTCTCCCAAAACTAGTTTTTTTACAACAATTGGAAATCGATTTGAACAATTCCTCAAAATCGATGAACCGATAGATGCAATGCCATCAATCGTAAAAATTCGTGTCAATCCAAGAACATCGGCTGAGAGTACAATAACGACAACATCTGACGACAGTGAGGAAAGAAGTGAAATTTCAAATTTACCCAAACCAAAAGTCAGTTTTGCCAGTTCTCTCGTTTGTCCGATGAACAAAGAGCATTGTAATGATGAAAGTAGCAAAAATGATGATGATGATAATGATGATGATGAAAGTTGTGACAGTAAAAAAGATACTGACATATATAATAATAATAATAATAATAATAATAATAATAATGATGATGATGGTGATGATGATGATGATGATGAGAATAAAGAAAATAAAAATTTTTCATATAAATTGCCAAGTTAAATTTTCCTAAATGAATTTTGAGGAATTTCAATAATTTTCTTTAGGAATCACGTTGAATATCGCAGATGCAGTGGACAATTTCCGATTATCATTAAATCCGAAGAAATCGAACGTCGGTTTAACTCCGTTGGCGATTAATGAACCTCAACCGGGTCAAAAATATTATTTATTCGAAGCGCTCAACAGTATTCCGATTTGGCAGAAGGAAAAGTTTTGGTACCAGATCTTTTTGGAATCGTTAGACAAAGATTATTCGTTGAACAAATTGAAAAGTATTGATATTCCAAAGAATGAATTGTTGGTGGAAATGAAGTTAATTTTTATATTGAACAAATTTGAAATTTATTGATTATGTTGGATAGAAACATTGTTGGATATCAGAGGAAATTGAATGTGGACGAAGAATTGATCGACGATTTCCTAGATCATGCCACGACACAATTCAATATTGAATTGGAGGAATTGGGAGAATATTAAATATCTAACATTGCTCAATTTAAAGTTTAAATTATGAGAAATATTTAGTGAAATTATTGTAAATAAAAAAAATGTAGAAAAGAGATTTCTTAAAATTTTATTTCATATAAAAGAAAGAAGATAACTGTTCATGAGAGGGAGGAGAAAGTGAGAGAGGAGAGAGAGAGAGAGAGTGAAAGATAATTGATAATTATCGAAAATAAGGCAAATAGATAAATAATATCGAATACTGCTAAAATATTTATACAGATTCGTCATCCAAATAAAAATAGTTTTGAGAATCATTCAACTTTTATGAGAAAATTAATCGGATTTATGGACAGATTATGGTTTTTGAAAAGGAACTCTAATGAGTTCGTTAAAAAGGAATGTGTAAAATTAGAAATTATGAAATAGATTTCGTTTGAAAAACTGAAAGAAGGTTTTTAGTAATGTCATTGAATTCTTGTTAATAATATTGATTTTGTTGTTGTTGACTGGGTGCAGAGATCTCGGGTGTAGTCGATGGTGGTATAGTAGCCATATTGTTTGAGACTGCCGTAACTGATTTATTATCGTTGACAGCATAAGCATTGGGACGACTTGGTGTGGCGGTGGCACTGGATGAACTGAGAAAGTTTCCTTTCAATCCCAAAAAGACGAGAACACTGCTAGCGATGTAGAGGAGCATAGCGAGAACGCAGAAGAACTTTAGTTTTTTGATAAAAAAGAAATTAAATAAAATGTGTTAAAAAGATTATTATTAACTGCCGTTGCAATGGCGGAACTTCGTTTATATCTGAATTTGTCTGCATCTACACTGGCAACGATGAGACATACGAAGTAGAAGAAAGCCCAAACTGCTCCAATGGCTAATTCCTGGAGAGATGGAGAAAATGAAAAGATGATGAAAAGAGAAAAAGTTGATGGATTAACAATTATGGGCCATGGAATCTTCGTTTGCCATTTAGGGACAGAGAATAAATAAAGGAAAAAGAAAGCCAATGTCACCAACAATCCGACGACGGAAGTGAAAATGATGAAATTCCTATTAGTTGTGACGACCATCGTCGCTGCACAGATCAAGATGATGAGATTGAGCACCTGCATTCGTTTGAAAGATGAAGACGATTATGATAGAGAGAGAGAAAGAAAATGGAACCATAAAGAAGATTTTGAAGATGCCCATTCCGGTGGTGAGGAAACATTTGTCGAAGACCGGTTTCGTATAGATAACACTAGCCGGTTGAGTGACCTGTGGTGGCGATGAATTCATGGTAAGCAATTGATAATTGCGTCTTCAAAGGAGAAAGGAAAATTTCTGAATGTTTTATGGGGAAATGTCGAAAAATAAACATATATTGAGAATGGAATGAATGGTAAGTTTTTTTCTTATTTCTACTATCGCAACGACCATGAAAAGGTGAATTATTATTGAAGTATTTCCATATAGCTACATGTTTACCCGAACGAACACTAGTTTGGAATAAGGAGAGAACGATATCACAAATTTTTATGTATATATCGCTCATATATGAAGGAAAATGAAAATTTATTGACAAGAAACAATAACATTTAAAAGATTGAATAACGAGGACGAGGAAGAAGAAGAAGAAGAACATAGAGAACTAATTCTTTTAATAAGAATTAATCGCATAGAAATTATTCTCGATTTTTTTTTGTCTCTACAACGGAGATGAAGTAAATAGTGAAGACGAGTCCTCAGCCAACACGACGACAATAAATGAGAATCTGAGAAAAATGGGAGAAATTCCCAAGTACTGACGAATGACGAGAAAGATAATAATAAACAAAATAAAAATTTTATTATTCATCGATTACAATCGATTAGTTACGAGAGGAGTAAAGGAAGGGCGAAAGAAAGAGATTACTCTGCCATAAAAGAAAAATTATTACTCTTAAATTTTTTCACTTTGACTTATTGATGAAAAAAATTTCGAAAAATTTCATTTTACTTATCACCAAAATATCAGACGCACTCATAACCATATATCGACGTGTGAGAAGATAGAGATAATTAGAAGGAATTACTTCTTCCTCACCAGGCAGCACCTCGAACGCTAAAGAGAACTTGTCTTCCAATCATTCTCACCCTCTCACTGCGACATGATATGACATTCTCTCTCTCCCTTTCTCTCTCTCTCTCTCTCTCTCTCTCTCTCTGGTGAAAAAGAAGAAGAGAAGGAAACATAGTTTCATCAAATGAAGTATGAATGAAGAGAAATTATATAAAAATTGGAAGGTAGCAATGAGAAAATAATTAATGATTCATTCCTATTTATATAGAAACAATCGATAAAAAAAGGCAAATGAGGAACATGTAGAAGTGACATGGTGAAGACCGACTTCTCATAGAAGAAAGCACATGGTGAACGTGCAATTGAGCTATACTGATTCACTTCTACAATTGGGAGAAGACAAGATATTGTAATCTGTAGATGTTTATGCAAATTTGAAGTGCAGATACTGGAATGAACTTTCTTATTTAAGGAGAGAATTAATGGGAGAAAGAAGCAATTATTAAAAAGTCAAACTTCTTCTACTCATCTATTAGTTTCCTCGTTTCCACCGATGAAATTTATCTTTTAATTATTTCTCATTATAATAATATTATGTAGTTAATGGATGTTTCCTCATCATTAGGAGTAGCCAGCCCAGAAATATTTGATAAGAGAAGTAAAGTGTCGTTGTGGATAGAAGTTCTCTTTCCCATTTCATCCAATTCAAATTGTAAGCTCCTCAAAGTTTATCAAATGTTATTCATATGATGGAAGGCAATTTGAGTAAAGCGGGTGTTAGTGCAAAGTTTATGAATCATGTCATATTATAATCAATCATTCTAGATTCATGATCGTCATGTCATTGAAGATGTTCGAGCGTTAACTAACAAATATCCAACATTGGCTTTCAATATATCAGTGGACAATTATGGTTAGTTCATTCTCTCACATATTCCATGTTCATGAGTTATCATGTCCTTCCAGTAATGAATAATGGAGAGAATGCCCTACTATTTCGATTAAGGGGAACCATTCCAATTAATTATCAAAGTTTACATAAATTTCATTTAAAATGAACGAAATATTCTAAAGTGAAAATTTTTTATTTTAATAGGAGCTCAATATAACATACCGATTGCCATATGGCTACCGAAACGATATCCGAATGAACCGCCAATATGTTATGTTGAACCGACGGCATCGATGAGAGTGCGAGCAAATGAAATTGTCGAATTGAACGGTCGTATTTATTCGCCACTTATCCGTTCATGGCGGAAGGTTCATCTTCAAAATGATTCGAAATGAAATTCATCCTGAAATTAATTTCTTTTTTTTTCTTTTCAGCAAACTAAACTCACACAAGTCGTCGATGAATTCACCGCCAAATTCAGTATAGCACCACCTGTCTATAGTCGAAATAGTGGACAAGCACAAGCACAACAACAACAACAACAACAACAGTATCAGAATAATTACAATCAACCACCATATCCATCAACATATTCTCAATATCCTTCAACTGTCAATCCTTCGTCGAATGTGTATGGATCACAATTTAATTCCAATTCGCCTTATCCACGTTCCCCATATTATCCAACACAGAATCATAATATGTATCCTGATCAACAAGCACATGCAAGTCGAAATACATCGATGATAGAGACACAATCATTACGAGAGGCAGTCGAACAGAAATTGAAAGAGAAGATGAGACAAAAATTCTCAGAGAATAATGCCGTCATCGAATCGTTGAAAGATACAGAGAAGGAATTGACCGTTGGTGCCAATATCATCAAATGTCATATAGATGAGATGGAGAAAGAGATTGAGATAGTGAAAGAACAGAATGAGAAAACGGTCCAAACAATCCACCAAGTCAATAAGAAGATTAGCGAAATGAAAGAAAGTGACAAGATCGACGTGGAGAAAATCGTCATTACAACCGCACCAGTATACGATCAGTTTAATATAATTATTCTCAATTTCCATTAGAAATTTTCTTTCGTTTGTAGATTGTTGAATTTGTTCGCTGAAGATAATGCCATTGAAGATATGTTGTACAATTTGGAGGAGGCGTTAAGAAAGCGAATGATCGACCATGAAATTTATTTAAAAGTTTTGTACGTTTTTTTTTCATAATTTTCGATCAAAAAATTTATCCCACTTAAAATTTCATTTAAAAAAAAAAAAAAAAAAATTTCTCGATAATTTCTTTTTTTTGTCTTTTCATTTTGATTTCATTAATTTGTCATCATCCACATGTGAGAAGAATATGAAAAATTATCGTTATATTATTTCCATTCGAATTATTCTGGTATTATTATGTGAAGTTCCATCTAATAATAATATTCGTTCCATTTTCGCACATTCCACAAAATACTCATTTTTCTCATTCACTTCTTAATTTATCCAAATTTACAATATTTCTCTTTTAGCATGTACGAGAATTATCGCGACGACAATATATGGTGAGACAACTGATGAACAAATGTAGAAAGGTGGGCCGATTGCCACCACTCACAATTATACCCAATTGATGATGGGGAAACATATTTTACAGAATTCATAATAATATTTTTAATAAAAAATTTTTAAGTTTCAATTGATGAAAATTGAAATAGGATGGAATGTTATACTACAGAAATTTTCGGAATTGTACATAAAATTTGGGTAGGTCGAAATGAATTGATTTGATTAAAGTAAAAAGTAAAATAAGATTAATTTAATGAAGTTCATCTGTAGGAGAGGATGTATTGTCCGTCATCACTACGAACAGCATTCTTGTTATTCGTCATATGATTATTAAGACGTCGTTTAAGTAATTTGCTTAAAGGAAATGATGTTATGGCATGGACGAATTTTTCATCATCTTCTTTTTCAGCTTCTTCAATATCTTTCCGTGATGATGGATGGATGTTTGTTGGTTCGAATTGAAGTAATTTAGAATGAGAAATTATCATGTTTTCTCTCTTATCAGACGATGATATTTTTCCTTGACCATCCGACATCATTGGAAGATGATGTTTAATACTTTCCGATAATTGACAATTTGAATGAATTTCTGTATCTGTTTCTACTTTCGACACATTCAATAGAGTAGTAACTGTCGAATTTGGATGGTGGATAGTGGGACGAAGTGGAGTGGAGAAGAATTTGCGAAATTTGAGTGATGGACGATTTGGTATTGAATCGATAGCGGTTTTCTTTTCTAAATGTTTCGCTTTCACTTTCTGAAAATGATGATTCAATTTCTCTCGTTTATACATTTCATCGGATTGGAAAAGAAATGCTTCTCTGATAATTGAATGAAAATAAAATGGAATTAAAATAATGGAATGAATAAACCGATAAGCTCTGGGATAGATGTCGAACTGATTGAGACGTAATTCTACTGCATTCTTCTCATCATTCGAATTATGTTGCTCCACAATCTCTTCGAGGTTTGTTGGCGATTGGTTGGTGGGATTCGTCTTACTCTTCTCACCCAAAGAAGTATAAACGAGACATTTCTGTTGTTGTTGGATTGGATGGATGGGATGTTGTGGAGATAAGAGTTTTATCGTGTTCGATGGTTCGATCTCTTCGGCGGATGTTGTCATCGAAACAGAAGTTTGACTCGTTAAATAATTGTTTGGACTGAGGGGAGAGAAGTGAAAGTTAAAAAATAGAAATTCAAAAAAAATATGTTATTCATCGGAAATTCTACCGGACGAGTGTTATAATGAAAAAACAATATGTGAAATAAGCGATGGAATTGAGAGAGAGAGAGAGAGAAGAGAAGAAGAAGAAATCATGATGATCATTAAAATTCCATTGAAATTAATAAAAAAAATTAAACAAACGCAACAGCTGTGGATGATGTGCGAATTTGATGTCGTTTCTTCCTGCCCAATCTGTCTGATATTGACATTGAATTCAATTCTTTCTTCTTCTCTTGTTTTTTCGTTGACTTCGATCGATTCGCTGCCTATCAATACGAGAAAAAAAAAAGAGAAAGTTGATTGATATAATCTTTTCTGATGAGCGACTTCCTTCCTTTCTCTCATTTAAAGTCATTTGTGCAATAAGGAATCTCTAATGAATTTGACTCATATTTAATAAAGGGAATTTAATAAAGGCAATGTTCAACAGATCTGGAAATATAGTCCTTCTATCAGTTTTCATCATGTCTTCTATTATTCTTACGCCATAACATGGCAATCAATGCTTACATAACTACTGTGGATATCTATTACGAATGATTAATTCTGACTAATTCGACTATGTATTCGACTCTCTTCTCTTTTGCCTTGTCTTTTCTTCTCCATCCGACTCTCTACCAATATTTTAATTTGAACAATTAATTCTCTTTATTGGGAAATGGTAATTTATTAGTCTTCTTCTACTACCGATCATCCAGTTAAATAACTTTCATTCGATGAGAAGGGAATGTTGATTTGGTGAGAATGAATTCCGATTGTTTTTCGTGTCAGTGACAATGTCGTCGTCGAAAATGGTGGAAGGACGGGATGATTTTTCAATCGTCTCCCATCTCAATTGGATGATGGAGAAGAAGACCTATTGAATTGAATAGTCTATTCGTTCGATTCTATTCAATTGTCAGCATTTGATTAACCTCGTCGTTGTCACTAATTAAACCAAAATTTTCATTCGACAAATGGAACACTTAACATTTGATAATTGTTTTATTGGTGTTGTTTCCTCGTGAGAGAGAATGGAAAAGAAGAAGAAGAAAAAGATTAATGTTTCTTATCTTATTTATTTATGGAAGATAATAATAATTCGCTTCTTATCATTCCATCATTCAACTATTTTTTATTGCTACTCCCGATCATTAGATTGAAAGGAATAGTTGTGGAAGTATGTAGTCTGATCGGGTTGGCAGTCAATAATATTCTAGTATATACTCCCATTCGACCCATTTGCATGTGTATGAGATGAAAGAAAAATGAAATTGAATATTTACATAACATTCAATAGACTTATTACTCATGAGCAGTTTAGAAAAATATGTTATTTCATTACTTTTCTATGCCAACTTTAGAGTCGCCAAACACAAAGACTATTACTCCCAGTTGTTGTAACACGAGTCTGTTGTAGAGAAACTGATAATTCGAAGGAATTTCGTTTCATGAGAAACGTGCGATTTTTCTGATCGAATCAATATGGAACCACATTCCAATAAAAGCAGAATTAAAATGACGAACTTCTTCTTTCCTTCGTAGGAGAAAGTGGAACGGTCCAACGGACAGCTCATGCTTCTCATGATGTACGTCCATTTACCAAATGTCCAAAATGGATTATTTAAACTTTAACTGCAATGGAATTGTTCGAGTTCTCTTACTTTTTCTTTTGTTTTGAAGGAAAATTAATTTTAAGTTTATCAAATAATTCCTTTCGATAAATGTGAAAAGACTCGATCATCATTATTTTATGATTAGGAAATGAGAAGTTAGGTGAAGTGAAAGATGACTGATGAATTAACAGATGATATATGTCATGAAAAATCAGTTTATCAATTCCAACATTCTCATCAAATATTTTGGGCAATATGTTTAATATATAAATGGAGAAATACGTAATTAAATTGTTATCGATATCGATTGTCTATTGATACGTGAATTGACTGATATTATGAAAATGTTAGAGAAGAATAAGATAAATAACTTTCCGATATAGACTGATGTAATAATAATTAACATATTAATTCGATGTGGGAAATTGGAATAAAAGTTTAAATTAGGTGACGAAATAATGGGTAACCTTATTCAACATCGTACTTTCTTTCTGTTCCACATACAGTTGTTGTAGTAGACTATCCTCACTGTTGGCGGGAGTCGTGGTAGCAGTACTTGTCGTTTGTTGTTTTTTTCGAAGGCTAATCCGTTTTGCTAATAATTGTAAAAGGAAAATATCGAAATCACTGGATTGATTTATTTTCTCTTTCTCTTCCTTTTTCCTCCTCCCATTTCCACCACTACCAAACGATGAAGATTGATTGTTGGCAGTTTTATTAAGTCCTTTCCGTTTCCAACCACCTTCCCCATTCTCTTCCTCATCCATTTCATGTCCTTGATTTTGTATAGTTGAAATGTGAATTTTATCAATCTCTCGTTCCCAATTATCAGTTTCATCAATTTCATTCGATTTGTTTTGATCTTGTTCGTTCGTGATGGTCGAATCATTCATCAATTGCTTCTCCTCATTATCATCATTATCATACTGAGATGATGATTGTTGGAATTTATTTCTGGTATTCTTTTTACATCGTACAATCTCTTCCGTCTTCCCCTCCTCTAACACATACCGCTCACTCACCGGTGAGTTAGATGATATTCCTAATTTTATCTCATTCTTCAACGACGATCGTCTACTTCGATTATCTTTTCGATCACTAATCTCATTCAATATGGGATAATTGTTCACCGTATATTCACCAGTCTCTCCATTCTTCTCTCGAAGACGATGAAGGTGATGGAGATGTTGTTCAGGATGATTATTCTTCGTCTTTTCTCGACGAGTCCTTTTTATTTCATTCGCCATTAACGACACATTAACTGCCGTTGTAAATTTCGATTGATGTCTCAAACTCGTCAAACGTTGCTGCTGATGATGATGATGTTGTTGTTGATGTTGTTGTCGTCGTTGTTTTTGATGAATGGGACCGGACAATTTGGATAATTTTGAAGGTTCCTTCGTACCGAAACGAAATGGTCCTAAACGGAAATTTTGATCATTGTCACATCGCGTACGTCGTTCCACATTCATATTCAATGGAATTGCCTGAAACGTTTTATGAGAGTATTGTTTCACCGATTGTTTTATAATATTTTCCACGTCAGCTGAAATGAGAAAAAGGAACTTATAAATTCTTTTACAACATCAACTCATTCGATTTCAGTCTAGTGTTGTGAGAGTAGTAGCAGTGAACGGTTTCATTATTAACAAATGAATTGTTCGACGAAAAACAATCCTTTCTTCCTTTATGGTGATTAGAACAATCTAAAATAATTAACAACTTAGGCAGGAGCAATTATGACGGGTGATTTTCATCAGATTATGAATAGCTGATACAAAAACAAACATTTCATATACCAACTCGTCTCCTCTACCATAACATTCTTCGTTAATTTTCTTCTTTCTCATCCTTCCACAATATACTCTTCCTATTTCTCATCATGCCGTTTCCATTCTCACAAAAATAACTATGAACTTTTATTTCTCCTTTTTCACCTATTTCCTTCAATAAATTTCTCTTTAATCTTTATATAAAAAAAACTCCGCTCGAGTTACTTCAATTCATCAGTATCATCAACACATGTCTCTTTTAAAAATCTCCTTTTACTATTCATAATCACATATCCCCCTCACAATTCTATTCTCAATTTCTTTATCAGAAAATTCTTATTAATCAATTTACTTCAATAAATCAACCTTGTTCTTTCTTTTATACTTCATTTATTTCGACTCAACACCACCATTCTTTATGAAATATTTCATTTCATTTAAGAAGAAAAATGGTTGGGAAAAAACTCGGAAAGTTTTTTTAGAAGAAAAATTTTTCAAATCTTTCTCCAAAATTTCATAATATTCATCTTTAATAACTTTTAAGACGATAATAAAAAAAATCTTTTTCTTATAAATTTTTCATCTTCATCTTTTCACTTTCCAACCGTTTTGAATGCAAAATAGAAAAATGGATATTTTCCGTAATAATTTGAAATATCATCAAAAATATCAAATAGCATTTGGAATTTCCTTTTAACGCTTACAACATAAGGAGTGAAATGGCGAGAAATTACTGATAGTCATATGCATCGGACACATTGTGTCCATCGATAAAAATGTGGGAAACGGACAAGTGTGTTACGTGAGCAATTGGAAGAAAATATTTGTGAAATTTCCCTTAAACGAAAAACCGCTAAATAGAGACGATATGGTAGAAACTTGACTTTTGGAATTTAATTCAATGGGTTTCATACGCGATTCCTGTTTCACAATATTTACCTCCAAATGTGTTTTGCAACCGTCAATGGTTTTCTTTGAAATGTGTTTGGATTTAATATTGAATGAATTTTCCAGTACGCAAATCCGATTATTCCAATGGAAATTGGAAAATATAATATTTGTTTGTCGTTAAAGAAAAACGTTGGAGTAAGCAACTCCGAAATGTTTGTTATCCAATTCTGATATGATTTGACGTCATATTTCTTTTCTTTTTTTACAAAGAAGTTTCTACTGGTGACACCTCCCCTTTTTCTTACATAAAGCCGATTGTTAATGATATGAGAAGTGAAGAAAAGCCTGTTAGTTCCAGTTAGTTTGTCGAGTAAGAATATTTGAGTAAATAGTGTGATAGAATACTTAAAATTCGAGTACTATTAGTGTAGGAGAGGAGAATTCCGATGAAATAAACGAAACAAATGGAATTGGAAAAGAATTAAGAAACACGAACATAATCATCAGAGATGATAGTTCTAATGCCATCACTAATCGTTAAATAAAAAGTATTATGACTGTTTTTCGTAAAATTTGAAATCGAACAAAAATTTGATAAGATAAATTGTCATACAATTTACATATTTCTAATTATTTTTTTTTTCACCATGAATCTTTTCCTAGATGATTATGTTATGTTATGAATTATATGTTCGATGAGCATAAACAAATTGAGAGGAAGGGAAAGAGAGACGATAATTGATGTATATCAAGGATTAGTAAATGTTCAATGTTACATTTATTGGGGAGAATGATGAGACGATTATAATTCTCATGAATTTCCACAATGACAATATATCGACAGGAAAACTTTACAGATTCCACTCGATGTCTAAACATTTATTATGAATGAAATTATTTGACTCCCTTGGAATGTTTACGAGAAAATATAAATAATATATTTGCGAAATGTAACTGGTGTGGAAACATCATGAAAATGGAAAATTAAAATTGGAACTGATTGAACTAAAACTAATTTATGATTGAATTAACAAATTAAAAATGGAATGACATGTTGTTAATGAACCGAGCTTAATTTATGGATGGAAGAAATAATTGGACGAGGGAAAGCAGAAGGAAATATCCGGAATGATTGTTGTTTTGATATTTTCGTGAGATATTAATTAGAAAATGGTGAAACCGTTAGCATAGTCCTTAAATCGTCCGTCAACTCTCGTAGCTGAATGAAGAGGTTTATTAACTGGAGCTTTTGGTTTATTTTCGTCATGTCGCACACGTCTTTGATGTATCGGTTTGACTGTAATGGCATAATGTCGTGATCGTTTGCCAACTTCACCCGACATCATCCTAAGAACAGTAAGAGTGGCACTAGAAGATTGAAAGGATGTTATGGATGTTAATTAAATAGAAGTTTCATTTGATTTTACACATCCATCAGCACAAGTCATTGTCTGGCGTTCATGAAACTACGATTCGATATCTGATTATATTAAACTCTAATTTGAAATATGTGCCATCTAGGAGATCCATGTAACAGTTACACACACAATAGAAACTAGTGAATAGTAGACAGTAGTGATAGTAGTCATAGAAGAGAAAAAAGAAGAAGAATAATGAAAATCTTGAAATAAAAATGATTAAAATGTGTA
Source organism: Seison nebaliae (assembly GCA_023231475.1). Lineage (NCBI taxonomy): Eukaryota > Metazoa > Rotifera > Pararotatoria > Seisonacea > Seisonidae > Seison > Seison nebaliae. The sequence continues at coordinate 49,446 of JALJEE010001725.1, forward strand.
TAAGATGAACAATATCTTTTCAATTCTTCTCACTGATTCGTTTGCTTTCCAAGTAAACAATAATGATTCAAGGTGAACCGAAAAAGAAATTCATTCACACTTATCAATTTTCTTATATCATAATCCGATTGTTCATTATCACAATCGGTATTGGCTCTCCCTTTCGACCACAGAGAGAGAGAGAGAAGAGCAACGATATATTTATCATCAAGAGCAAGTGAAGCAGAATAGAAGAATGATTTCTGTCGATTTAATTATTTACCAATAAATTTCTTTTAATCGGTATATCTAACGATTGGCCTCCATAAAATATCCAATTCTTTATTTGCTTTGACATTCCAGTTCATTTTTGCTTGTCCTTCAAATCCTGAAAAACTCTAGACTGTTATCTCAATTTACTAAAAATAAACTGATCTCCTGAAACAAGGGGACAAGTAGAAATCCGGATGAATTTTTCATTATTTTTCCTATTCCTCTTTCCACAAGAACCGATTGAGAAATCTGCTATCTAATTCAGCCCCCATTGTCATACTCTTTGGGATATACTTCCTCTTTTAACTCTTCATCTGTTATATAATTATGCGTTAAATGTCCAATAGGGTTCGATTGGATGGATTAGGAGAAGCATGGATTCCACCCCCAAGGAAGGAGAATAAGAAGGAGAAGAAGAAAAGCTATAGGATTTATAGAGAAATTAACTTACTGTTCAAACAAATATCTAACTGCTTTCCTATCTAACTTGGAATTGTTGAGATATGTTTAGTCAGTACCTTGTACAATATAAGAGATCTAGTTCAAATAACAGGAATCTGTTGTTATACCAAATTGTTTCTTTCAACAAATATTCATTTTATTCGCCTCTCATTTCTTCAACAAATTATATGCTCAAACAAATCATCAGTCGTCTCTACAAATGGACAATGCGTCGTTCTTTAACGGATATTTGATCGTCCTCCATCCTAAATCGCTTATAATATTTAGAAATTGAAAATAAAAGAATATGCTACTACTCCCTTACGTACCTATGTTTTACGAATGAGTTTCATTTCCTTTTTCAAATTATTTACTTGTCAAATCCAAATTCTTCTTCTTTTCACCAACTTCTTCCCCCTCTTTTCTCTACTTTCTACACCTCTATGAATATGACCACTCTTATGTCATGACGGTTCTTCACTTACACAGACAACATACGTAATACATTCCACCCATTATTTTCTCAACGTCTTCTTTGAATAATTTCTTGAGAATATACTCTCATCAATGTACTGTTCCGATAGGAATATATGGAAGGAACAGAATTCTACATGAAATTTCTTAGAAATTTCCAAATTATCCATATCTCCATCAACGATTATTGATTTCCAATTACTTTACTAGAACTATTTCGACCATCATCTTTTGTCAATGGGACACATCTGTATCAACATTCGGAAGTTGATTAATGAAGTAGAAAAACCAGAAACTGACGTATAAACATCGTCAAACAAGTAACGAATGGTCTGGTTTAACATATCAGTCATTTATGTCGCATAATTATGCGTTATATGTTAACGTAACGGAAAAAAGAGAGTAGATGAGTAAAAAGGAAAGTGTTAAATTCTCTGGCCAGCTTAGGCAACTATTCTTAGTGTTAATTAAGCATCATTATATATTTTTGGATAACACCTCCACAATGAACATCTTTAGCAACTGTGAGTAGAAATGTGAGTACCACTAGTGTCGATATTGAAGGAATTGAATTAAGGAGACAATTTTTTCCTGATTCTAACATGTCATGTTTAGCGAGTGATGGGAGAAGACACCCATAGCAAATTTACATTTTCAAATTCCTAAATTGGGAATTGAGGGTAATTGTTAGTAATAAGATTACCAATCATCTCAATATGAAAAAAAAGGGAATTCCTCAATGACTTCATTCTAATTTTGAGCAAACTAAACATTATTCCCAATCGACAATTAATTGGAATGGAAGAAATGAACTTCCTTTCATCAATCGACCATCATTTTAGCAATAAGTCGTGAAAAAGAAAACTATTAATTCTTAAAAAGAAAACGAAAAAAAACTGTTTACTTTCCCAATATGAATTTTTATATCTTTTTTATGATATTCTTCATCACATATCACCAAATGGACACCTTACCACTCCTAGCGTATGAAGCTACCAATTCTATTTTGGACGATTTACTCAAAAATCAACAGGTTACATCTATTTAAGAATGAACAAAATTTTTCGTCATAACGAACAACTCTTTATTCAACTGCAATTATTTCCAGTCATGCTATTTCCCAATAATCATACACTCCGTTTCTTTACAGATTCTTCAATACCTGATTGAAAGCAAACATGAAATTATAAAAAAGTTACAACATCGAAGAAAACGAAGTTGCTTTGACGAAGATAATGATTGGATGTGCTGGTAATTTTCGACATTGACAACGACTTATTTCTCATGAAACATTTTCACTTTTCCTAAAAAGTTTTCCGATCGAACACTCATCGGAACTCCTCCAAATAAACCAAAAGTTCATCTCACTCTGACCAACTTCCCTATTTAATGTCATGATTATTTGGACCTTTCAACTTCTTCCATTAAACACAAACCCCACATTATTTAGGACATGCAGGAAACGTAAAAAACAAAAACAAATTTAAAACTAAAATTTTTTGTAACATTTTTAAGTACTACCTGATTATTGAGATTATTAATATAACTATTTCAGTCATCGAATGGACATTTTAACTAAATATCATAATAAACAATAATCGAAAAAATTATCGTAATAATTCGGAATAACAGATTGTAGGACATGGGGCAGTTGATCAACTGGGCAGTCGAATTTTTTCAACTTTTTTTTAAACCTCATTTTCTATCAGAAATATTTAACTTACCATTTTAAACTTGTTAATATAATTGGAAAGAGTTCGAAATGCTCTACATTGTTACTCCCATGTTAACTGTTAACTGTAGAGTCTACAACATAGTTATTTCTACTTTTAATTTTATTCTAAAAATGGTTTATGGTTATATATTGTAAGTTTATGGAAAAATAAATGATTTTCCTATTTTCACAATTCTCTTTTCCTCTTAAAACAATTTGTAGTCGGTAGGCAATCGGAAATGTGAAATAATTGACATTTTGATAGTTTATTTGATATTTTCTATTTTTTTTAATTCCGTTCTTTGAATAATTTATCAGAAATTGAATCAGTTTGAGAATGAGATTTGCTAAATATAAAAGAAGAGAATGTTGGAAAATTTTGAAGAGTCTTATTCTAGAAATTATCTTTGGTAAATATTTGAAGAAACTAAATGGAAATTTTATGCTTGAATTCATGAAAGATTTTTAAGATTTCTAATTTCATTCTCAATGTGTTTTTATTTGAAAGTTTCTTTAAAATAATTTTTCCAAAGTTAATTTTTCCGAAAAATTAATGAAAAATATTTACTTGGTCATCGATACATAGAATTTCATTGAACATATTAATAAAATAATTAGTTTTAATTTAATACGGATATTTAGTTTGATTGGATGAAACTCAATTAAATTTGCATGAGTTAATAATCTTTCATTAAGAATTATTGTTGTTCTTCTTGTTAATGATGATTCACGTTAGATGGAAGAATGACGTGTAAATGATTATGTGGATGAAAAGAAAGAGAGATTGGGAAAGCGCAAAATTCCAACAGAAAATTTTCTAGTTCAAATTTGTTAGTTGTCTATAAATATGGAGCACATATCATGTAAATTTCTTAATAGATTCATTGATACGGTTTACTTTATTTTATTATAATATTTTTTCTAATACTATCTTCCATTATAGTTTTTAAGAGAGGACATATTCTTCCATCCATGGACAATATGACATCGTCTATGGAATGGGTTGTTGGGGTCTATCAATTCAACAACAACACTCGTTAGACAGGAAGTCTGGCGAGTGTTGTTAATACCCATGATATGATAGGTAGATTGAACGAGGTGAAAGATGAGAATGGCAAAGTACATTGGAGGACCAATTCATTTCACACCAATTTGAAAAAAAATCCATTAAAGAATTCAATTACAATTCAATGAATTAAACTTAATAGACTTCCCACATTCTCAATGAATTTGTCAATCAAATACCAACCAGACCATTAGATTAATCACAAAATAATATTCTTCCAGATTAACAGAATTTGTTTCTCAAATAAAACTTTCAGTTCTCAAAAATGTTTTATTATTACATTTTAAGATTAAGAAATATAGAAAACATTATCTAAAACTTTCCACATTCTCAAATATGAAATAATAATATCATTCTATGACTGACATATGGGACAACTGACTATTTCCCTGAGAACTGTTTAAGGACAATTTACAACTGTTTAATTGGACAATTAGCTCTTAGGAATTAGAGCTAAAAATTGAATTTTTAATTTTCTTAAAAAACATTCGCGACGAACCTCCAAGTTCATTTGTTGAAAGAAGGTTGTAAGCGCAATGAAATGTTGCATCCATGTTCGTCGAATGATATCTATATATACGGAAATTCAATCCCTATTGAGATTAGTTAGAAATCATAATTTATGAAAATTCTTTCAATTTTTCGTTCAATTCGTTTCGAGATGGGGTCAATTTCATGCAACAAGAGAATGGTCGTATGTCGGAGAAGAAATCTGTCAATCTTCCAATGTCGGGTGAATGGGAGGTCAATTAGTGGGTAGCCTCTTTGGTCCCGCTAATTGACCAGTTACTTAACTTGGTAAAAGGTTGGTGGTATCAACTTGGTAACAAAAACAGGTGACTCGGAAGAAGAATTACCTGTCAAGGGAAATATCCGAGATTTCAAATGGAAAGATCAAGAATGATTTCCGATTTTTGGAAATTCTTCTTCAGACTTCCTTACTTCCACACTCCAAAGTCTCAAGATCGCTTCCATGGTATCTTTTTTCAGTTCCTGTGGTGTTATGGTATCCGAGATGGAATTGGTTATAGGATAGCGTCTAATCTGTGGGTAACCTCTTTGGTCCCCTGATTGGGTCGCTCTTCCGACTATGGCCAATTAGTCAACAACCACCGATCTTCTCCGTTCTTGGAGAAGATATGCCTACTGATGGAACTGGAATCTACCAAAATGGAAGCGAAAAATGATAAAGATTGTTTGAGACTTCCAGTGATGGAAGGAATAAGCACCAAATATCTTCTACTAACTGGATCATATTATCATATATCATACTGAGCCAAATATGGGATATCAGAATAATCAATTAATCATTCAAAATTCAAGGGTGGTTTTCGAAGAACGATTCGGTCCAATACGTCATACATCTTGATTGCCTAGGCCTAGGTTTTTTGTCTATTCTATTCTCTTTACAAATCTTGATCTTCCATAAATTTTTGTTATATAACCAAATAAATATTAATATAAATTCTCCATATTTTCTAACATCTAATATATTCTTGTAAGAATCATCTAAAATTATTCAGAGGTTTTCCTTATCGGATCTTACCTCTTTAATTTACACGATTAACAATACAATATTAAGGATTTGAATAATATTTTATTAATAATCTTATATATTATTACGAAAAATATTCCTTATTGATCTACAACGTGAATATTCCATTAATTTTATGAGAATTTTCGTCAGTTAATGTCGCTGATAGCGAACATGCTTGTACTATGTCTCTACTAATTTTCATATGTACTGATTGATAATCAATGTCATCATAGTATTGATGAAAGAAAAGTTTTATTATGAAAATGTTTAATATTATTATTAATTTAAAGATACTATATGACGGTATATGTAACTTCGTCGGCTACTCGATCTGGTGCGTCGTAACAAGCCTGATGGTCCATCAATACATTGGGTGGTACGTTATCAAAAAGTAATCCTACTCCGATAATTGATCGTTGTCTTCGTTTGTTATCATTATTCCGTTCGACTACATATTCAATTTTCTTCCATTGACACATCGAACAGGAGTATTTATTAACGGAGGTTTTAAGTCTGGTATCATATAATTCGTTGTTCCACACGGCTAAATATTTGACTGACGGATATACATTCCAATTGGGTTGGTTTTCTGCCCACCACAGACAAGTATCTTTTAACCGATACTTTTTTTCAGAATCATTTTCAAAAAAAGTTCCTTTTTGTGCATCCCATCCCTGTTCCATTTTCCCTGCAATTAAACATTTTTCCGTTATTTTAGAAGAAATGAAGTTGATCATGGGTTCGTCATATATGGGAACCTGTGGATAACCGCACTCCGTATCTAAAATTTCTACTTCACACTTGTAATGAGATGTTTCATGAAGAAGACATTCAATGCTTACGAATAGAAAAATCAATAGACAAGGATGCAATATAGACATGCTATTCGTCTTCCAATACTAAACTGGGAATTTTGTTTTAGTGTGAAATATATATTATCCAAAATATAAAATCTAAAAAATTTCTTTCAAACCAGCAATATCTGAAATGAACCATTGACGATATAATGATTAGGAAAGGAATCGATATATCGAATATCAATGAAATCTTTTCATGAAAGGAGAATAAAGTTTCATTATTTTTATCGGGAAACTACTTAACTACAAAACAATAATCGAACAAAGCAACAAAATACATATATATAAGTAATAGTTCCAATAAGTTAATAAGTTCCTTTCCAATATCGATTTCACGGTACATATCAGTACAATGCCCTATTAAACGGTATGCAGCAATCTAAAAAAATATGAATTGTTCTATTATATTAGAGTTCCATCTCAAAAACTTGGTTATTCAATAAAGAATGAAGAATAATTAAGACGATGAAACTTTCAGAAAATAAATTTTAAGTTTCACTATAGTTAGACTGAGGACAAATACCTTCTCAAAAATCGGACAATTGGCGTTCGATTTATAAAGCTTGAAAATTCGATATTTGAAAAATTAATATATATTCGGATTTTCATTATGGACAAAATCGATCGAAACGTGGAAGAACATTTCATCCATGTTATTGAAATGTCGCTGTTGCAAATAATTTTCTTCATCTATAAATTAGGTACACATACATATTATAAATTCAGTTTTTCTAGTTGGAAAATGAAATTTTTAGGGTTTCATATACATTCTGATATTAAGACGTGAACATAATTCGTTAGATTGTCGTTGAGGATTTGGTCAGCGGTCAATTTATGAATTGTCAATCTCTTTGGTGTCCAGATTGGTCCCTTATCACACTACAAAGGTGAGAGATTGAAAATATTTGGAGTCGATCGAATGGAACAATCTCATCGCTCCTAATATCTCAACACAGTTTGTGTTTGGCATAATTTTAAAGGGTTATCGCCAAGCCCAACAATCTTGAGCGCATCATGAAAAGTCGGAAAGTTTGAGAAGAATTCAAATGGAGATTAACTTCTTTGGTGCTCCATTTGACTTCTCTCATCTGTTGCCGACCTCTATTTTGGTCCTTCCACCACTACCGCCACACGGGACGTTAGTCTCTGTTCATACATATATATATATAGGTTTAATAGAAATGAAATATATTTCTAATCAAATACGCAATTCAAGTATTTATGGAGAATCAATTCAAATATTTATAGATGATCAATTCAAGTATTTATGGATGATCAATTCAAGTATTTATGGAGAATCAATTCAAGTATTTATGAAGAATCAATTCAAGTATTTATGGAGAATCAATTTAAAATTTAATTTTTTCGTCATTTACCCAAAATTCAAATAAATTTTTGAAAAACTTTTTTTGTCTCATAATAATCGAGTAGTCTCTTTAGTTTTATTAAAAGTACATCAAACAAAAATGATTTAACTAAAATATTCTCCTCATAATTAAACTGGTGGGATATGTGAGAACTTCATTCTCAATTAGAACTAGAATAATAATTAAGTTAATTTATTTTGATTTCGATATTTTCTCGAAAGGTTTCTCGATATGAAAATGATTACTGTGCATTTGAGAAAGAAAGTGCACGAAATACTCTTTTTTCTTCGATAGTTCCAGAAAAGTGAACGAATATTTTTTTCATGTTCTACTCGAAATATGAGAGGCAGAGAGAAAGAGAGGTGGAATAGAAATGGAGAACACATGTTTTCAAGCTCAATATTTCAATGGTTCGTTTAAATGATGAGAGGGGAGGATGAATAGAAGGAGAATGAAATAGTGGAAAGTTTTAGTTATTGGCACGTCATCGTTATTTTTCGATTCAACATATCATCCCATCAAGAATGGTAGTAAGGAAACCGCCGAAACCAGTTCGAATTCCAGTAGAGAATTATCGGAGACAAATCGGTTAGAAGTGAATAAATAACGAAATAAGATTTATTCTCTCTTGTCTGTTTTTTAGGGAGACAAGAAAATAAGTATGCATTGAGAGAAGAAGAGAAGCGCATACGACATGAGAAAAAGAGGAAACAAGAAACGAAAGAACATTCAGTTACATCTTTAATGTAACTATTATTAATAATATTTTCTCTCATTCATACATATCTCTTTTTTTTTTCAGTTGATAGCTGTGTGGACGGTGGCCGTATTATTTGGCTTAATGTTGATGATCTATCTCATCTTATACTACCGACTCAATTGATCAGATCCAATGCATCATATTTCTTTGTGCTTCTTGAAAATTCTCAACACTTTTATCAGACATTAATAATTCTTTCCATCCAATGTTGCTACCACCCGGCAATCGGTAACATCCGATATTCGTCGTGAAAATGTGTGTATTTCTCACGAACAGTTGTGATTGTAGACAACCGGCCGCTGATTGTTTCACGAATGTGGGCATCATGAAAATGATGGCCAATTCACAATAAATGGCATTTGATGCCGATTCCAGAATGATATGTTCCGGCTTCGTTGCTAAAAAAAGAGAGAGACGAATAAAATAAATAAAACTTCATAAAATAATTTCATTAACCGTTTGAAATGACTTCTTTCCCCACCGTCGAATTATCAATTGTGATAGTGAAATTGAGAGTTTTCGTCACCGTCTCTTGCGTAATGTCCACACACAACAATTGATTCATTGATAATAATTTAAATTCGAGTTTTGCACAACATTTACAGATATTGGAGAGACATTGACATTTTGGCAATTCGTCATCCAACAACGACTTCGTCACGTTAAACGTGGGAAAAATTTTCTTTGTCTGATTTTTGGACATGCGGAAAATGGAGTCGATAATCTGTCGATATTTGGGATCGGTATCTAATAAATTTGGTTCGATATGTGGAAATGATAGTTTGAAGGCGTCAGAAATGCGTCGAATATGATGTATTTTGTCATCTTTGGCACGTTGTGCTTCAGTTCGATTATCACCACGATGTCGAAGATTGTGACGGATTTGCTTCATATTTGACATAGTCGTCAATTTAGCTATATGGACTCTGGGAATGACGATCTTTTTGGAAAGATCTTTCTTCACATTAGATGGAATCACCGGTTCCAAATGCAACTGATGATCCTCGTCTGGTGGTGCCGTCTCCTTTTTCTTATTGATAATTTGTGGATTGTTTTTTGGTGGATGAATTTGATCTATCATCTTCTCGTGTATTATTGCGTCGTCGTCGATTGGGGAATGATGATGATGATTTTGAGCCTGATGGAATTTGTTATTTGAACGTGTTAAATTTTCATTCGATTCATCAACTTTCGAATAGAAATAAATGGCGATGACAATAAATCCGAATAATAAGGTAATGATAATTGAGACTTTCTTCTTGAATCTCATCTTCCCTCCTCGATGATGCACATTCAATGGTTCTCGATGATGATCGATGGAATCATCTAAATTCTGCAAACGAGTATACATGTTCAGTTCATAAGAGAAAAGAATTCTTTTGAAGAAAATTTTCGTGTTTAGCAAGAGAAAGAAAAATAGGTGAATTAAACAAAAGGAAAATTAGAAAGAAACTTTTTTTTTCGGAAAAATTCAATTATAAATTTTTTACTCGAAAAATTTCGTTGTAATAAAATTAAAAAATAAGAATGGAAAATTGTGGGAAAATTAAATGAATATTTTCAATAATTTACCTCAAATTTATTAGCGATATTGTCGACTTATGATTCGAAAATTACTTCAAACTATTCATCTAATGTCATTTGATAATTTGTGATGAGATGGAAGCTCGTTTCCATAACGATGGAAAAATGAAATTATCATCCGAAAATTTTTGACTTGACAGAAACTATTCATTCACCTGCATCAAAATCATTGCTGATGGATTTTATTTTCATTGAACTAATTCAAATTGGTTAATTGAAGAAAATCAATTTTGGGAAAAGAAAGATGGCGAAGAAATCATCGAAATTAAATATGGAATATTCGTCGTCGGATGAGTCGATGAAAGTTAATGAACGATTATCGATTCAAAAGACAAATGACGAAAATAAGAAGTTTGTAAGTTATACGAAAAAAAAGAAGAAGAAAGCGAAAGATGTAGATTTTGGTGGAGAGGGCTATGACGTATCGATAAACGTAGAAGAGAAGATTGAAGGAATAATTAATAAGAAAGAATCTCATAGTAGCAGAATACGAAATAGAGTTGTTGCTGATGACGAAGAAGGAAATAATAAAGGGAATGTATTCTGTATCGTCGTCCATCGAACGACACAAATGTTGAGTAGTTTAATTTTACAGAATCCGAAGGTTATCATCACTCTAGTCGATACAGAAACGAAAGGTTTATTAAAGAAACCAACTTCAAAAAATATGTCCAGTCAAACTAATCAATATATCGAGCAGTTGTGCACCTCACCAGCTGACACACATGATATTTGCCATCAACGGTTAATTATCATATTCTTAATAGAAATTGAGTTAATGATAATTTCATTTCGTTTTCTAGACAATTTGAATGGAATGAAGCTCTAATAATTCCATATGATTATTCATGGATAACTCAACGGGAAACTGATATATTTGTCGTATGTGAAATTGTTGGCACTACTCCCAATGACGAACAAACGACTAATAACTATTCGATTGCTTGGGCTTACCTCAAACTCAATCAGGAGAACGAACAATTGTATCGGTTTAGTCGCGTACCATTACAACTCTACTATCCGAAAGGTTCGAGAAATCATCTAGCTAAATGGATCACCGATCCAATACAAAAGAAATATCCGGCTACACTCACAATTACCATCAAATCGATTGAACGATTTAGTGAGAAGATTAGTGATCAAATCAATCAAATGAAATGTAAACAAGAAAAGGAAGCACCAGCTGAAATGAGTGAAGATGACGAAACGGAGAAAACGGAATCAGTTCCAGTAGAAGAGGTTGTGGAAGAAGAGAAAAAAATTGAATTTAGAAAACGTCGATTAGGAGCTGTACGATATGTGCCCAATCGTGAATTCATCATATTTCCCTCCTCTCTTCATGGATGTACCAGTTTACGATTCTCCAATAACGGTTTATGGATCGCTCTCGGTGTTGGTATCGAATCGTCATTCATTATTCAACTTTATGATGTAATTTCTGGGAAATGCTTAAAAGAATATTCTGGTCATCATTCCACAATATATGACATCCAATGGTCATGTACAGACGAGTATATGATGTCCGCATCTGCTGACGGTTTAGTGAGAGTGTGGCAAATTCATGAGGGAGAACCAAAAGACAAACCGAACATTTTATTCAACACTTTCCCCATCGCAGTTTGTAGTCATCCGAAATTCATTTATTCAGTCATCTTCATCGAAGATTTAGTGAAGAATCAGATTATTATAGCGTCCGCTGGTTTCGATCGAACCGTTCGCTTATGGAGAATTAGAAAAGGTGATTCCTGTGCTGATTTATTGCAAGAATTACTTCCATCAACTGTCGGCCACATTAACACCATTTGTTATGTGAAGAAATTGCGAGCCATTTTTTCCGGCGACTCAACGGGTGGTGTGAGAATGTGGGTTGCTGGTGGAAAGGATTGGACTCATAAAGGTGATATTATGGAAAAAGAGTTGAATGGTATAGAAATAAATCACATTTTATATTGTGAGAAGAAACATAAATTAGTGATTGGTGTACGTGATAATATTATTCGATTGTACGATTTGGCAACTAATCGAATTTTTCAAAAATTTTATGGTGGAAGAAACGAAGAATTTCTCACTCGAGGTACTATCAGTCCTTGTGGCACTTTCCTCTTCTTCTCCACCGATGACAATTATGTGAATTGTTGGAATATTGATACGGGTCAACAGATTTGTACATATCAGGAATTACATTATCCCAATCCTGTAACTGCTATCCATTTCCATCCGTTTTATGATCTGATTGCATTCGGATGTATCGGTTCCAATCAACCCGCTGTCATGTATGAATATAATATAGAGATCACTGCAAGAAATATGGGTCTCACCACCGAAAATGAGAATGAAACTTCCACCTATGAGAATGTGGCGGCTAATCATGAATTAGAAGGAGTTCGAAAAGGAGCCGTTGTCCATACCAAAGTGACAAATGCCGACAGTCCATGGCTACCTTTTCCCCATCTCTCTCCTTCATTACTCGGGTTTCTTTTATCCTTTCTTTCCTTCTCCTATTTCTACGATTTATCACAAAAAAAACTTTAGTTATAAAGAAAACGTGGAAAATATCAATTCCGATTTAAAATTACAATTCTACGAACCAACAAAAAAATTCGCTAATCAACAAGTCAAACGAATTGAGAAAGTTAAGCAAATGTTAGATGCGGTCGATGTTAGTATAAAAAAAAAGAAAAATTACAGAGAACTTTTAGAAGAAAACTATTTAAAAAAAACTCTTTCACCAAATCATTCCCATTCAATCCACTTAGGCCATGTTTGAAACGCGTCATGGCGGCTCTGGGAAATTGTACGGAACGGGAACGATGTATAAAGAAATTTTAAAGCTAGGAACACAGGATCCAACTCTACTGGATATCGGTAGTCTCCATTTGCCATCATATGCCATTCTCAGTTATTATCCATACGTTTTACGATATAACTACCGAACGAAGAAGATGAAAGCTGAAGTAATTTTGAGAATTATTTCCAAATCTTTTTTTTTAATTTTCTTTTTATTTCCATTTAATTTCTTTCTTTTTTTTCTTCCGTTACGTTCCCTTTAAATACTTTATCTTTCTATTCGATCATATAATGAGATTTATGTCTTCTTTTTAGATCAATTATTTCGATAAACGGAAAACTACGTCAACACATCAGAGACATGCAATCTTCACTCCCATGGGTAGACAAGGAGCGATGATTAACATCAATCTGAAGAAGCAAGACGTCTTCGCAACTCAAATGGAACCGATAGTGGACAATAATCTGGTAACGGCAATAAAAGACTATGTTGGGGAGAATGTGAACGAATTAACATTTGATAAAGGACAGAAGATTTTGGTAATTCATAAAAATAATGTGAATTGGTGGTATGGTGAATTGGTGGAGAAGAACGGAAATAAAATGAGGACACATCAATTATTGAAAAGAACAGGATATTTTCCATCGAAATTCGTCAAATGTTGAAGATTATAATTTATTTATTGAAATTGACTTGTAAACAAAAGAATGAATAAATGTCATAAATGAATAAAATATCTTTTTTTCTTTCTAAATCGTTCGATAGGGATATTAAATGATTAAATTCTCCAATTGATCATTGAATTTCGTTTTGCCTGTCGATTTACTCCCATCGTCAATACCTTCACAAATCATTAGTAATATCAATCATCATCATCAGTAAACTACTAACCACATTTCTCCATACATTGTCTAATTGATTCGAAACGATTGTCGTTACCAAGGCAACCGCCATAAATAAATTCCTTACAAGATTGTGCCGTTGTATCGAAACTATACATTGGCATATATGCACGACATGGTCCCGCATCCGCTGCCAAATTACAAAACGTTTCTCCTAATTATTAGCCGAAGAAGAAAAGAAGTTGGAGAAAATTATGTTTAAAAATTAGTCTGATTGAAAGGAAGAACTTGTCATTCCTATCGAGAAATAAGATAAGAAGAGAAGGATTGGAAGTAAAAATTGTTTCATGTTTTTTGTCCTGTCACAACCGAAGTAATCTGTTTGGAGGAAATGAATAAAATGTGAATGAATTCTCCACTAATTGCTTTATAATTTGTACGCCGATAACGGAAGATAAGACGGTATTAAATTTGAAACTAAATCAACAAACTGAGAAATTATTTACATTAAACAAACTCTCTTTCTCTAATTTTCTCTAATTTTCTCTCTCTCTCTCAACTACGTTAACAATTCTTTCAATTGAGATGAAGAAGTCCTAATGTTATTATCAGTTTAGTGTAAGTTATTAAAAATTGGTCAGTATCTAAAATTAAGGAGGAAAAAAAGAGGCGATCATCAAATAATGATTTTCTTTAGTCCACCCTCTCAATCATTGTCTCATTTAATGGGGAAAATTTAATTGGAGAAACTAAAATATTTTAATGTTTTTTTCCGCTTCCTAATTCATCATTGAACTCGAGACTTTCTCCATTAAAAACATCAAACTTCTTAATTGGAGGTATATTGTGTAACAAACGATCTAATGAATCATGTGAAAGGATAAAACAATTAATGAAAATACTTCGAATATTTCGAAATTCAAGCTCATGTCATGGAGACATATGGTGAAGTAAAAGAATCACTAGCGAGTCAGGATGACGATGACGATATCGCCCGTAAATGGATAAGTGAAGTGGAAGTGACGAAAACTTTCGATGTACCACCAAGTATGTTCACTTCCATCGATTCATTCGTTAAAAATGAATTGGAGAAGATATCGTTACAATGGGATTGCGAGTTCGAATATTTAATCCAAAATTATTTTTAGATTAATTTTTCTTTAGAATTGATGGAATTTGTATGGCGTTCGATATTGTACATATAGATCGACAATTGCCAATAATGGAAGATTATGCATTCGGATTGGTGAATGTGATAGTGAAAATGTTCCGATTCAATCCCGTCCTCAATACAGGTCCTGTCAAAATGACAATTACAGAGACGGATGATCTCTGTCTTCGTTAGTGGATTTGATTCGTTTGGAATTATTCTTATAAAAAATCTATTTTAGACGGACGAATTCTCAATGCATTCGATACGATTTTGTACAAAAATTCGACAGACACTCAAAATTTTAAAAGTTATTTCATCGACGATGTGATCGACGTAAAGATATTAAGATTTGAAGAAACGAATCAATTCATTACGTTTCATGTGTCATTTTCTCAATAAATTTTTTTTTATCTTTCTCATTAAATCTCTTTGAATGATAAAAAAAAGAAAAATGTAAATTGTAATCACAAAAAATGAGTGGACTATATATATATATATATTTATTTTGAGGATTAATTTAAAATAAAATTTTTTTTTAGAATTTTCAATATCAACCCGAAAGTTGCCTAATATTCAGATTTAAAATTTAGTGAAAATGGAACATGTGTAGAATTACTTGAGAAATTTAGTGGTAGGGAAAAATTAGAGAGAGATAGAGAGAGAGAGAAGATATTTTGAATTGAAATTTGCGGCTTATAAATTTTGTCTCATTTTAAATTTGTTACACAATATAACCCTAACAAATATAAAGTAACGTATCGTTGGGGAGAGACCATCTCAATCTTCATTTCCATTTCTTATACCATTGAACAATGGCGCTCCGCGCACAATTTGAACATTGTGACGACGTTGGTGTATTCGCTAAATTGACGAATACGTATTGTCTGGTGGGAACGGGAAGATCAGAAGCATTTTTCAGCATTTTTGAAAATGAGATCGGAGACGCCATTCCGATAGTACATACATCGATTGCAAATTGTCAGATTGTTGGGCGATTAGTAGTGGGCAATCGACACGGTCTGCTCGTGCCAAACAATACGACGGAAGAGGAGATGATTCATTTAAGGAATTCTCTTCCTGACGCTATTCGAATACGTCGAATTGATGAAAGATTATCAGCTTTAGGTAATGTGATTTCTTGTAACGATCATATGGCTATCGCTCATCCTGATATCGATAAAGATACAGAAGAGATCGTTCAAGACGTTCTCAATGTGGAATTCTTCCGTGAAACGGTAGCAGATCAACAATTAGTTGGATCTTATTGCGCTTTTAATAATAAAGGTGGTATTGTTCATCCGAAAACTTCGAAACTTGATCTACACGAATTATCATCCTTACTTCAAATTCCATTAACTTTGGGCACTGTCAATCGCGGTTCACCTCTAATCGGTCCGGGACTCATTGTGAACGATTGGACAGCTTTCTGTGGCAATCGAACAACAGCCATCGAATTGTCTGTGATCGATCACATTTTCAAATTGGATCCGAACGCTATTGGACGTGATCCCATTGATTTGACGACGGAAAAAGGAAAACAATCGATTGTGGAGGGAATGTCGTGAAGAAGTGCGAATGAGAACAAGTGTCGTTGTTTGTGGAATGGAAAAAAAATTTTATTTTCAAATTTCTTATAAAATAAAACAGATGAAATTTTTTGGAAGTTTTATCTCTCATTTCGCTCGTTGTTTCCGATTAGATTTTGATTTACTCTTTGCTTTACATAGTGGGCAGATCGGGGCATTTCGGTGGATTTGTTGTTGACATGAAAAACACGTTTTCATCGGTGGTTGAGATGTTACAAAATTATCGGAAGGAAGAATCTTCTCATTCTTTATCAATTCATTTTTAGTTGCCGATGGAAGAATTGTTATTGGAGATGATTCCATTCCACCAGAAGACGGTTTGATTCCTGGTTGTAATGTTGATGAGGAATCGATCAGTTGTACCAATTGACGACACAAATCAATATCTTTATCACATTGGGAAATGGAAATTAAATGATCATTCTTCTCCTTTTCCAATACGTCGATCTCATTGGTGATATTTGAACGGAATTCTTCATGATCCTCCACACCATCCAAATTCGTCAGAATTATCTTCAACTTCTTTAAACGTCCAACAATATCTTCAATTGAACCATCATCTTGCAATTTCATTTCACTCAATTCTCTCAATATTTTCCTTTTGAGGTTAATCGATTATTGATTGATCCCGATTGATTTGTTCTTGAGCTTTCAATTTAAAATTATTCTGAGAAAAAAATTCAATAGATATTTATGATAATAATTGAAAGAAGTTCTGAGCATTTATCGTCATGGTGTAAATATTCATATTGTCCTCGGGTGTAAATATTCATATTAATCTTACACATCCCAAACACAAAATGACCTTTAATCGTTTATTAATGGCGGTAGATTTTGCCGCCTCTAAACATCGTCTTCAGAAAAGAAAAGATAATGAGACTCCCTACATCAATCATCCAATCGGTGTAGCTAATATTCTCAGCAATGAAACAGGAATTACTGATGAAGCAACTTTGATTGCTGCCCTCCTACACGATACAATCGAAGATACCGACACGACGTTTGATGAAATTGATCGATTGTTTGGCAGAGAAATTTCCAACATCGTTCAAGAGGTTACTGATGATAAATCGTTGGCTAAAGAGGAACGAAAACTTCAACAAATTAAAAAAGCTGCAACTGTTTCTCCCAAGGCCAGACTAGTGAAAATGGCCGATAAGATCTATAATCTACGAGATTTGAACAGACGAATACCAATCGGTTGGAATGAGTTGCGAGTCGCCCAATATTTCGAATGGGCGGAGAAAGTGTGGCGGAATGGACTAAAAGGAAACAATGAGCAATTGGACGACATCCTTTCTCAACTATTCCGCCAATTCGAAGAGAAGAAAAAACTTCCATAATTTTGACATTTTTTTTTTGATTTAAATTTAATTATTATTTTTTGTAGGAAAATTTCTTTTTTGACATATTTTTTTTAAATTCACATTTTACACATTTTTCACAATATACTCATTCATTTTCCATCAAGTTCAATCGAGATTTGTGTAATAGTTAATAATAATTTTTGTAAGAGTTTCTCGTCGACGAAAGAAAATAATTTCGTTGTTTGCTCTTTCTCACTGTTGAGTAGATGGAACTTATGAGTGACCTTCGGTTTCTGTATCTTGTCGAAAGAATCGTTCGACATATCCAAATGGAGTTGTGAAGTGAAATCGACGACGAATTGATTATTCTCTTCATAGAAAAGTTGAAGAATTTGATCGAACAATTTTTTCTTTTGGGAAATCACCTTGAACTTCTCCAGTGATTTAGAGAAGTGTTCTGATGAATGATTCTCGATGATTAATGCGACTATTTCTCCCATCAATCGATCATCATCGAGATGATTTTCATGGAAAATGATTTTTAGTTTTTCCATTTTATTTGTCCAATTATCAAATTGACGAGAGTTGGAAGGAGAAATAATGAGATTAAGAAATAAAAGTAGAAAAGTGAAGATGATGAGATGAGCAAGTGGAAATTTGTTATTAGAAGGGAGAAGAGGAAAAGTAAATATAATTGACGATTAGACTTTGACACACAATTGTTCAACCACAAACAGTGATGAGATCGCTCTTGTCGATGTTTGTTGCAAAAGAAACAGAATTTCGATTCATCATTTGTCAACTCGTCGAAGGAGACTGATATGAATAGATATTGGAGGAAATCGATAATTAATAAAATGAGGAAATGATAATTAGTTAAATTGAGAAGAAATAAATATGTAAATAAGAAAATAATGGTACATCGATAATGGAATTGATAAGAGACGTCCAATCTAAATTGGAAGAAGAAAGTAAAAAAGAGAAATGAGAAAAAGAAGAGAAAAAGTGCAACGAATGGATGATTAGTCAATGTGAGGAGAAGATTGATTAATAAAATGAAAAAGTTGAAAAAAATGGATATTGTGGGAAAATGTCTCTTCTCCTGTATTCGGGGAAATCGATGAAATAAATAGGATTTTAATGGAATTAGAATTCTCCTGATAAGTATATCATCTATTCTTTTCGCACCACCATACCACGGTAATCGACAACATCGATCGATAACAGATAATCGAATTCGCTTAAATCGATTAGGATGGAAATGGCAATGTCTAAATAAACATCTGACAAATTGATATCAAGATGGAATTGATATAAGGGATGGATAACTCTGTGCAACATTCATCAATATCGGAACAATTACAAAAAATCTCACATAGATGTAACAATTGGCCTTCCTCGTTCATATATTGACAACAACACAAATGTTCATCTTTATCAGAATGATGTGAATCGATCTCAACTTCCATTCAAAAAAAATGTTTATTCAAATTTTTTTTTTTCAAAATGTCCACATGTTTCCTACTAATTCATTCGGCCACATGTGTATACTACACTTCTTTTTCTTATATATGCGTACATATTTATTCAACTGTCTGTCTGTGTGTATATTTGTGTATATTTGTGTATATTTGTGTGTGCGTGTGTGAGAGAGACAGGAGGTGAATTGAATTAAAATAATTTTGTGTTTCATCAGAAGAAAAATCCTGAAATTTTTTTGGAATTATTAATGATCGTTATACTCTTGCAGTTCGTGGAGAGGAGAATTTAAAGTGAATTCTATTCCATAAGATAATGATTCATATTGTGAGAGAATTTGTGAGAAATGGTTTGATGATTTCCTCTTCTTCCTCTACTGTCTGCCCTGTCAATAAGAACGTCTGTCTTTGTGATGAGAGGGAATATGAAGAATGATGATAAAGAACAATTATTTATATATATTTCAATTCTATTTTGTCCACAAGAGAATAGAGTTAAACAAACTAGTAAAAAGAATTCGTTTCTAGAATTGATATACAGTTGTCTTTGTCAAACTCTGATAATGTAACTGAACAAACAAATAAATAAAATGCTAGACTGCCTATGATGAAATGTACGTGTATTTTGTGGATGGGCACGTGTAAAAATAAAGAAAGTTCGCCAATTTCCAAATGGATATGAACGATGAGATCAGATTGAAGAAAATAAAAAGAAAACGTTGAATATTAGAAGTTATTTATAGAATGTTCGATACCTAATAGATTAATCCCTTATTTACTTCATTCATCTGGTACGTGGTGGAGTGATGAATTTGAATTTTTTTCCGCTTCCATCATTTTTCTACCAATTCCTTCAATCGCATTTGGTAATTTTTCATTCTCCATAATAATTCTACTCGTTAGTGTTCTTCCAATTCTTCCACTTGTACTAGTAGTAGTAGTAGTAGTAGTAACAGGATTATTCATAAAAGAATTGGATGGTGTGACAACGACAGTTGTTTCTACCGGAAAAATTATAATTGTTGTCGTAGTCGACGTATTAGTGATTAGAGGAGTTACTTCTTTCATTAAAGTAATGAGTTGTTTTAATCCGGTCACACTTGTTGTTGTTGTTGTTGTAGCAGTGGTGGTAGTAATAGTAGTAGTAGTAGTAATAATGGTGGTGGTTGTTGTTGTTGTTGTTGGAGGATGAGATGTTGTAGATGTCAAAGAAACATTAATAAAATGGGGAGATGTTTCATCTTTTATTAATTTCGTCGTTATCGTCCTTATTATTATTGTTGTTGTTGTTGTTGTATTAATTGGTGATAATGTGCTCTATATATTGATGATTGGAGAGAATGAAAATAGAGAATAAAACACCAAAAAAAAAAAATATATTCTTTATTCATGATATTATTATGATACGTAACATATCAATATCGCACGTGGAAGTTAAATGAAAATTATTTTGAAACGATTTCCTCTCCCCACATCTTTCTCGTCAGTGAAAATGATATACAATTTTTTTAACCTTCACTAATAATCGGTCGTTATTGTCGTTATTTGACGATACGTTGCTCATTCTCTCTTCGACAACGATATTGTCGCTGGAAGGAGGTTCTACGATCTTGCAAGTTACTCCTATTCTCATGTAACGTCCATAGAAACCGGAAACGAATAGAACGGCAATGAACGATATGCCAAAGCAGAGACTCAATAGAAGAACGAGAAGTGAGAGACGTCGAGATCTTGTCTAGATTGATCGTTCGAGGAAAATGAGAAAATTATAAGTTTTTCGAGATGTCAATATTGAAAAGGTTCATGTCGCTCGTCAGTTATTTCACACTGACAACAATCAAAGCGAGACGAACTAACAAAAAAAATATTTGAATTTTCAAAAAGTTTGCTAAACTTCTTTTCTCATCATTATTCTCTTCGATTCCTCCCAACTCAGTCAGCGACTCCACGCCAAAATTCAGTGGGATAGACTCTCAGTCCAATTTTGAAATTTGATTCGTAATTTCTTTCTTTTTGATTCTCGCACACACTAACCGATGATTTCTTTTCCTTTTTTTCTTCTTGAGAAGTAACTTTAATTTATTCTTTTCTAAAAATTTTCGTTTTTCCTTCACTCACTCTCACCAATCGAGTATGTAATTTTTTGAATTATGTGTATAATTATTATTTGCCATCGTCCCACCGACCATATGGACTGCTAACAACAGCAGCAACATAACAACAAATAAATTATTTAATTCCAATTCTTACCTCTTCCATAGTCTTCTATTCCTTTCTATTCTTCCGTTCTTTTACGACTTCACTTATATAATTTTCTAGTACCGATTCTCCTACATATTCGTCTAGTCGTGTGTGCGTGTGTGCGTGTGTGCCTGTGTGCTTGTGTGTGTATATGTGTCGAGAATGAATAGGCAGATAGGGACAGATATGTAGCAACGACTATTATGTATAAAGGATAACGAAGTAAGATGAATGTTCGAAATTGGCATGGATATTCAAGTGCATCTAAACTAATGATTTGGAGACCATGGCAATATATGATCAGAATATGATATACTATTCATTTCCGCTCTTTACTCAATCACTCCTTATTATTTCATTATTCCATTTAGTTCACCTTCCCATTACGACTCACCATAAATTCATCGACACAATCTCATCATCCAAATTGATCATTTGCACGTTCAATTTATCCTTAGTTACACTCAAATTCCTTCCTTTTATTTTCTCGTCTCATTCATCTTCATTCATCCTTCTTTTTTCACTTATAATTTATTTATTTATCTTTTATAAATTTTCGGCTTTTATTCTCATGTTGCTGTTGCTGTTTCCAGAAGTTCCTTATCATATTCCTGGTATTTGAAATGTACTGTAAATTGATGATTTGAGCTTTCCGTTCGAAAGTCTTTCTCTTCCTCACCATCTCTCTAACTCCTCAATTTTCCATTTAATACATTTTCTTTTTAATTCTCCATTTTCAAGAATGCTGATGTTGAAAAAACTTTACACATTTTTTGGATCACATGTTTTTTTCTAAAAAAATCTTTTTTCTTTTTTAACATACATACATTATTAAATGTTTGCAAAAAAATGTATAGTAATGTAGATCGAATGTAGAATTACTTGGACTTTCGTTTAGCTAATACCTCTGGCAAGGTTAGCTTCTTTCCAATCGTTTGACATTGATCTCTATACGTCCCTTGGATAGAGCGACTTCGTCCAAACAAAACGAATCATATCCATCCAATAAACACAGATTGATCATTGGACTTAACTCTGAAAAATTTTAGTTTGACTTATTCTCTCTTAAACTCTCATTTCCAATTATTTCTAAGAAATGTACTTAAAAATGTCTCTCTCAAATAAAATTGATGTGGGCAATGTATGATTTGTATCTCTGACAATTTCTTCTTATCAGATTTTAATTTTTTTTTGTATGAATCAGTAAACGATAAATTTTTTGCATGACTAATAACATAGAATAAATTTAGCTTATTAAGTCTATTCTCAAATTTTATCGAACTTTTTAACATTTTCACAATTCTATCTCGCCTTCAATATAAAATTGAAGATGACGCAAGATGAACATGAATCAAAAGTAGTGAATCCAAAACGTTTTTCAATCGTTTACAAACCATCGCCGTCATCGTCACCACCAGCGAAATGTACAGAAAACGATTATCCATTGACACAGGCGAGAGTACTTCAAGATTTAGATGAGAAGGAGCATCGATTACGGCGGGAAGATCCACGCACCAAACGTGCACAATGGTCGAATCAACTCGATTTTTTCATATCACTTGTCGGTTTTGGAGTGGGAATTGGAAATGTTTGGCGATTTCCATATCTTTGTTATAAAGGTGGTGGTGGTGCATTCTTAATCGCTTATATGGTCGCCGTCGTTTTATTAGGATTACCGATCTTCTTTCTCGAAGTATCCATCGGACAATGGATGAGTCGAGCAGGATTGGAAGCATGGAATATCGTTCCATTAGCAAGAGGAATCGGATTGACGACGACAGTTGTCGTTGCGTATCTTTCACTTTATTACAATGTAATTGTGGCATGGGCAATCAGATATTTAGTAGTTTCATTTGCAAAAGTTCTTCCATGGAAAGAATGTGGTAATCATTGGAATACTCCATGTTGTGTCTTTCATGATTATCAGAATAATCGAACATTCTTTCAAGGCGGTCAATATCCGTATACACCAGCTCAAAAGATGTTGGCAATGTTGAGCGCAACGACAAATATAACGACTAATTGTACAGAATTTCCCAATCCAGTTAACGAATATTGGGACCGGAATGTGCTCCATATTTCAAAAGGAATTGAAGATATTGGAATTATTCGATGGGATCTCGCTATCTGTCTCTTTGTCGCTTGGGTGCTCGTTTATATTTGTATTTTCAAAGGAATTCATACGAGTGGAAAAGTCATGTATTTCACCGCCACTTTACCATATGTTTTCCTCTTCATTCTTCTCATTCGTGGATCGCTTTTACCTGGCGCATCCAAAGGAATCATATATTATCTCAAACCAAATATGACACGTCTAGCTGAACCGGAAGTATGGGTAGATGCGGGAACTCAAGTATTCTTCTCTTATTCACTCGCACTTGGAGCATTAATTGCTCTTGGATCTTATAATAATTTCCATCATAATTCAGCAAAAGATTGTGTCATTTTTGCATTCATCAACAGCGGAACGAGTGTTCTCGCTGGTTTCGTTATTTTCAGCGTTTTGGGCAACATGTCAGAAGTGACGGGAATCGATATCGAGAAAGTAGCGGAAAAAGGACCTGGTTTGGCATTCATTGCTTATCCACAGGCACTTCTCCATTTACCATTTTCTCCTCTTTGGTCTTGTTTCTTCTTCATTACTCTCATCATGTTGGGTCTTGATACCCAATTCGTTCAAGTTCAAAGTTTATGGCAATCAATAGCTGATCATTATCCTCAACATTTCGCCGTCGACAAACGAAAGAAAGGAATTCTTTTAATTGTCGTTTGTTTCATCGAATTCCTTCTCGGATTATTTTGTGTGACGGAAAATGGTGCATATTTCTTACAACTTCTTGATTATTTTTCTGGATCAAGAATCATTTTACTTGTGGCTGCTATCGAAGCCATCACTATCTCTTACATTTATGGAATACATCGTTATTTTGACAATTTAAACGTCATGCTCAAATATCGTTTTCCTAATTTCTTAAAAATATTTCCCGCTTTTCTTACTCCTGGTTATGCGATTGCCATTTTCGCTCTCACTTTCAATTCGTCAAAAAAAATGAAATATAATAAAACTTACGAATATCCCACATGGTCCATCATCATGGGTTGGTGTATCGCCCTTAGTTCAATCGTCTTAACATTCATTTATGCATTTTATATGTTACTCAAAACATCGGGAACATTCAAAGAACGATGGAGAAGATTAACATTTTATGAATTACTTCCACATCAATTCGAAGCTATCGATGAAAGTGTTTATGATCATTGTTTGAAAGGACATGCTTCTCAATTACGAATAGCTCATGAAGAAGAAAGACAATCTCAATTACTTCTCTCCGAAACGAATACCAACACTCAATCTATGATTAGTATGAAACAATATGATTATGATTCTGATGAGAAGCGATCACTCGATTCGAACAACAGTAACGATCCTCATCTTAATGGTCATGAAAACGGAAGAGATCATCGAAGAAATCAGAAATTCTTTTGAAGAAAATATATCGGAACTGATGAAATGATAGAAAATAAAGCGATCCATTAACGAACAACAACACGATCCAATCATCAGAAATAATTTGATTTTTTTTTTAGAAGAAGGTCCTTGTAAATTCCAATTTTGTGGAACGTCACACACACAGACATCTTCAACTCTCCATCATTGACAGGAAATCCATAATGACAATGTGTCAGTCATTGATTGTATAAAAATTGAATTGGAAAAATATTAATAAAAAATTATCGTTTCTATTTTTTAAATCTTTCGAAATCAATCCTAATAGTCGTAGTGGAAATGAAATTAAAGTAGTTAATTTAGTATAAAAGTATTGTATGGATAAAAAAAAAATCAAATATTTTTATTTTTTCAAAATAATTCCATCCAAATCTCATCTTAATATCTCACACATTCAACAACCTTTTTTTCTTCTTTCTTTTCTAATCATTTTTTTTTCTTTTCCATTCATTTTTCCGCCTTCCTTTCTTTTATCAAATTTTCTTTCTTTCTCGATTGTTTCGGAAAAAACACTTTTAATCTTTTTTTATATGATTCTTCCATTTTATCTAGAGAATGAGTACTTATATATGCGTTCAAATATCGGTTGTTTAATTTTAATGTTATTCTTATTTTCCATTCCCTTCCCTTCAATTCCTATCGTTGTCGTTAAAATGAAATTTCTTTTTTCTTCATTTAATAAAATTTAAATTCAGAAATTTTAAATTACCCAAAAAAAAAACAACTTGAAAATTTAATTTATAATTTTATTAAAATAAATGATAATTATAATATAAATTAAAATATTATATTGTTGGAATAATAAGCGAAAAATTTAGAATTTACAATTAAGAATTTGAATTTGAATTTGATAAATAAATAAAATTTGGTAAAAGCTTAAAATTCAAATTTTATAAAAATGTAATTTTTCGGAATGAGAATATTTAACAAAACTGAAAAAAAATTGAAATATGTGCGTGCTCTTCTCGAACAACAACAGTAGATTTCTTATTAGTTCAAACATTGTATATTGTATACAATAGAAAAGATAGAAATCATGAAGGTGTTCGTTCGCAGATTTGATGGAGCGACACACTATTTGGAAACAGAACCGTTCTCCCAAATATGTGATATTGCATCCAATCCATCCGTTAATTTGTCATACAATGGACGTCCATTGAATCAATCGATGACGTTCAACGATTATGAAATTCCAAACAGTTAGTATTTTTGTATCTTACATTCATCGAAAATCATTCCTTCTTAAATGTGATGACAAGAATTCCATCTGAAAATGATGATGACACAGCAATTAGTCTTTCGCTCCTAACTGAATTTTGATGAATTTTTATTGAATTGTCGAATGTTGATTGGAAGAAATCTATAATTTTGATTTTCCTCTTTTCCAGATGCAACGTTAGATGAAAATTTGGAATTACTTGGTGGTATCATCGAACCGACACTCCGTATTCTCGCTCAGAAATACAATTGTGATAAAATGATTTGTCGAAGGTTTATATTTTATCTACTTTTTTTTTTAATATAAATGAAAAATTTTAGTTGTTATGCCCGATTACATCCGAGAGCAGTCAATTGTCGTAAAAGGAAGTGTGGTCATTCGAATGATTTGAGACCAAAGAAGAAGTTGAAGTAAATGAACAATCATCTCATCATAATCTTAATAGATTTTTATTAAAAGAAAAATGAAAATTTTCAAATACATTTTCTTCTTTGACATGTTCTCTGAGAATAACACGAGATTTTTGGACACCATTTCGGACATTTACAAACATTCGATTCACATTTGCTCAGACATTTCGTCTTCAACAAATAATAAAAGAGTAGTAACAATAGGAAAAGGATAGAGATGATTCCCATCATTTTAATATAAGACCAAAAATCTTTTTTATCGCGATTTCTATGCTGGTTTTTATCTTGATCTCCATGTTGGTTTTTATCACGATTTCCAAATCGGTTCCAATCTCCATTTCTATGTCCCTTTTTACCTTTTTCATTTATTCCTCGTTTTTTTATTGATGATTTTTGATTGTGAGCACCGTTGTTTCTTAATGTTGTGGTTTGAGAAGGTAGATCTTTGAAATTTGATGACGGTAATGGTTGACATGGTGATAGACAGAAAGATTTACATGGATCAGGACACGGGTATAATGGCGGACATGATGGTTTACATATCGGTTTAGATGTTGGTGGACAGAGTGGTACACACGATGACTTACATGGCGGTTTGCATGGTGGTGGACAAGGTGATCGGTAAGGAGGTGGACATGCTGGTTTATATGGTGGTGGACAGAGTGGTTTGTATAGTGGTGCACATGGTGACGTACACGGAGTTGAACATTGTGATTTACATATTGGTTTACACGGGGGTGGACAAGGTGGTCTGCATGATGGTGGAGATGGTGATTCGCAGCATGGTGGACATGGTGATTCACAGGGAGGTGGACATGGTGGTCGGTATGGCGGAGGACATGGTGATTTACATATTGGTTTACATGGCGGAGGACAGGGCGATTTACATACTGGTTTACATGGTGGAGGACAGGGTGATTTACAGGGAGGTGGACATGGTAATTTACAGGGTGACTTACAGGGTGATTTACAGGGTGATTTACAGGGTGGTTTGCACGGTGGTTGACATGGAGGAGGACAAGGTAACTTGCATGGTGATGGACATTTTGATCGGTATGGAGGTGGACAGGGAGAAGAAATGTCTATAACCTCGCAACATTCCTTCGGCTTAATACACGAATCCATCGGACATCTTATATAATTCTGTAGACACATATCAGTACAAGTATTAGCGCAATTATTCAAATTTTCTCGAATGGCTTTCAATCGCATTTGTCTTTTATCTTCTTCCGATATTCCACAATAATCAGATGAGTTAACTATGATAATGTTTTCATGGAAAAATTGTTTGAGTTTAACTCGAATACCAGTTTCGTTCCGTTCACAAGGAAATGAGAAGCAGTAACATCCCGTTGTATGACAAGTAGATACGCATTGACAATTACTTATTGAAGTACAACATTTTATACGAGGACATGGATCACAACATGATTTGCGACAATTATATGGAAAACATCGGATACAGGAAGGTTTAGCGCAAGCACACATATTCCGATTGCGATAAACACATGAACTCCGACCGTTATTATTACACGGATTACAGTTTCGTTTCAAAATCGGTTTCACACATCTATCATCACTCTTGCAACATTCATCTTGTTCATTGCATTGAGGAGTGGCACAATTCTGAAAGAGTGTAGGCAAATCATTTAACATATCTAATGTCTCTAAAATTTCCTTAAGGAAATAATTGACTTCATAGAGATATGTCCGTTTTTTTCGATCACAGAAGAATAATTGCATTCTCCTCAATATAGTTAATATTCTCGTTAAGAAATCGATTATTCTCGTACCGTTATGATTTGTCGATACATGATATATAAGAATGTGCATATATCGTTCGATATTCACTATTGGAATTAATGGGATAGTGACTTCAGCTCCTGGATGTAGTTCGATGTTATTAATCCTATTGAACAGTACTTCGATCAAACTAGATAACTTACAAAATTGAAGTAAGCAATTCTCTAAGTTTAGTAGTTGTCCATGCTTCACTCTCACTATACGAACAATGTCCGCCACTAAATAATAGGTAGTATTCGCTATCTGATGCAACCATTCATTCTCCACCGTATTATATTCGCTATCGCTGATAAACATAAGAGTAAAAATGAAAATTAAAATTATACTGAAATTATAGTTGGAGCAAGTTCCATTCTCCTTCTCCTCTCATATATATATAGTTCTCTCATTCCATTAATTTCCCAATTCCCTTCAAAATTATTCCTCTCAAATAAAATATTCAAATTTTAGGCTTAATTTAAAAATTTCAATTATGGTCATTATCTCAAAAGGTGCGAAAATTGTAGATCATTTATCTGAGGTTACGGGAAGATGCATACATCCTAATGGTCGTTTACAATTAGTATCATCAGGAATATCTTCCTTCGACGATATATTAAGTTATTTTTCTCAAATTATTTCCAACATATTCTCTTATTTTGGATAGATGGTGGATTTGCAATCGGTTCAACCATCGGAATCAGTTAAATAATCTCATTTTCATTCAATTCAAACTCGTCTTTAGTAAACGATCAATATGACATTTATTCAAGACGCATTCTAAAGTATTTTATGGCTGAAGGTATACGACAATCTCATAATATAATTCACATATCATTCTCGGATGAAGATACCAAAAAAGTTTTATCTTTTATACAAATCGGACTTTTTTCTAATTTTTATCTTTTTCAAATTAGATTCCAAAACTTTTTAAAAATCTCAACAACAACAGTAATAAACAGTCTCAAAATGTACAAGGGTATTTGAAAAATTTGAAAAATAAGAATAATTCGTTGATAAATCTTAAAAAGACAAATGATAAAAAGGAAGAGGAACTTTTCAATTTCGATGATATCCTTCTGCTCGATCACTATGAGAAATATCATGAAATTCGATTATTGGACGATGTGAAAATGTCTCTCACCTTTTTTTTTTCGAAATTAATTTTAATCTGAAATCTCAGAAAGAATTATGAGAATGTTCTAGATGAATTGGAGTCGTTATTGAAGGAACTCAATTGTGGATTTATAAAGGGAACAATGAAGAAAGGAAGAAAACGAGAGTTTGTTCGAATTGTTGTTGATGATATTTTTGGAGATGTGCGAGGTAGAGATAAATTTGGGAAAGAGAATTCGGAGAAGTTCCTTCTCCGATTATCTGGTGTCATTTCAAATGTATTAGCAGTGGGTTGGATAAGATTGAATGAGAAAATGCAATTTATCGATTATCTCTTCCAAATGGAATCGATTGATGAGAAGAAAAATTTTGATGGAATCATCTTTTCCATTCAGTCGCCTCGTCTCCAATCCATCAATTCAGTTAGTGAGATAATTGATAATGATCGATGTCAATTTGTTTTCAAAAATAAAAAGAATCGATTTTTGATTGAAGTTCAACATCATTTCTCCACTTCATATGTTCAATTCGTTTCATTTTAGAGATATCGCTTACAGCCAAATGTAGATGATGGTGAAGGAGAAAAGATTTCAGAAACGTTGAATGAATTTTGAATGGAAAATAATTTTTTTATTTTTTTTACGAATGTTTCTTCGCAAAACGAAAAAAAGATCAATAATAATAATACTTCAGTAAATAAGATGATGGGAGGACAGAAAGAAAGAGAAAGAGAGTGGAGAATGAATGAAAATTGCTCTTGAATGAATTAGCGAGTGTATGATATGGGAAAGGGAAGAGATTCATTTCCTCTCCTTTCTCCATTACATTTACTAATGGATTGTTCTGATAATTTCATTTTCATTCTCTCCCGTCTTGTTCCTCTGTTGGAAAGAGAAAAATGGAAGAGGAGAAACATGTACATGTCATATCGGGAAAATGTTAATTAAGAAATATGACGCCATGAAATGATAAGCTTAAAATTTGAGATTAAATTGGGAGAATTTTGGGAATGAAATTGTTGTGTGGAAATAAAATGGGAAATATGATGAACTTTCATCTATGTTCTGCATGCTACATGAGCCACAGATTATTCTATCAAGCATTTTTATTTTATTCGTAACAAATGAATGAAAAACATAATAGTGAATGAGAATTGAATGAGTGAATGAGGAGCATGTACGTTTGATAAGCCGTTTTTCTTCCTTTCGTTCCTTCCATTCCTATCGTATTATTACAATGTAATGTAATTAGAGAAGTCCAAATGTTCATTGCGCACAGGTTCACATACAACCGAATGTACATAAAAGTAAACGAGTAAAAATCTCATGAGAACCCATAAAAATTTACACATACACTTACATAAAGACACGTACGGTTCGATTAAAAAGTAAAATACACGTACAACTCAACATTCAGTTACGTACATCTCCATGTGTGTATGTAGTGGACTTATATATGGGATGTGCTTGTTTCGGATAAGAAGATTCATTTCGAATTAAACTTTTCTCCATTCAGAGCCTTTTGCTTGTTTGGTAACCTATTGTCATTTCCTCACATAAACATGTAACATATAAAAAAAAAGAAACTTTCTTATCATTTCCCAAAAATTTCTACATCTCCATTACATCTGCTGAATGAAAATGGAATGATTATTCTGAATGAATTCTCAATTACATAAATCTTCTCCGAAAAACATAGTCAAATGTGTCGTTCAATCTCGGTTCATGTTATCTTGCCGAAACGAAACTTTCGTCGTCATCGACAATTGATATACAATGATACATGTACGTGATTGGACGATGAATTCGACTATCTATCATCATCTCAATAAGTAAAATCTTTATTTTCATGGTAATTTGAAGATGTCAAATTCTTCCTCTTCTATTCAAAAAGGAGCTTGATGAGAGAAGAAAAACAAAATTTTCATTTATTTACCAAATCACCAACCTTCGACATTACAAATTCGTCTCATAATTTCTCTTCATTTAATCACTTCATTCGACACATGACGAGAGGTTGTGGTGTCGAAGACACACAAGACAACATTGTCGCTCGCCCATTTCTAGACGACATCCATTTTCTTCTCATATAATCACTTCTCAAATTCTCGTCTTAATCCCAGAAAATTTTATTGAAATTTATTTTCAACAATTTTTATTGTTTTCTCACAAAATTCTCCACTCCTTCCACTCCTTCTGCCCACTTTAATCTCACTCCTTAAAATCATATTTCTAAGAACTTTAAACTTTTTGAAGATGTCGAGTCAGATGGCGAAGAGGAAAACGACAAAGAAGCGAGCTCAACGCGCAACGTCTAACGTATTCGCGATGTTCGACCAAGCACAAATTCAAGAGTTTAAGGAAGCGTTCAATATGATTGATCAGGATCGTGATGGATTGATAAGTAAAGAGGATTTGCGTGACATGCTCGCCTCGTTAGGCAAAGAAGTGTCTGACGAATATTTAGAGGAGATGATAGCGGAAGCAAAAGGCAGTATTAATTTTACGATGTTTCTCACTCTCTTTGGAGAGAAGTTGAATGGAACTGATCCAGAAGAAGTCATTCGAAATGCTTTCCAAGTTTTAATTCAAATCTTCTTTTTCTATTTTTCTTTTTAATTTTTAGTGTTTCGATGATGATAATTCGGGAAAGATCAATGAGGAACGTCTCAAAGAGTTATTATTGACAACGGGCGATTATTATACGGAAAACGAAGTGGAACAATTGTTCCATGAAGCACCGATTAAGGACGGCTGGTTCGATTATAACGAATTCACTAGAATAATTAAACACGGCAAGAAAGACGACGAATAAAATTTTTTCAAAAAATAATTAATTTTTTTTTTCATTTTCATCATTATTGATCGATAACTTACATTAGTTTGATTTCCCATTCCAATAATTATAATAATAAACACATCTCTCAATTCCAAAGAACATTTGACAACAAATAAAAAATCGTCGTCACTCACATCTCGAGAGATCTTCTTTAAATTTTTATCTGTCGAATCTTCGGACGACTTACATGGGTTACTCTACTGTCTCCACAACTCTGAGGACACGAACTCTCGTTGTTAAAAGTTAAACGTGCATATGTGTTTGTGCATATCTTCCGTCCCAATTTCATTCCATCACTCATCGATCGAACAAATTCATTATCTTTAAATGGAATCATAGGATATTTATATATATGATTGGTGTAAGAATAAGGAAGATATCGTCTCAAATTTGAACAAGAAGAAAATTTGTTCAATTTTGAATTGGATGAATCATCATCATAATAATATCTTCCCACATTGGAAGAACATGAAAAATATTGATATTTCTCCATATGGGAAATTGACGAATCGTTACAACAATATTTCTCAATATTTGATGGTGAAGAATTCTGATAATATTTTTCAATATTTGATGGTGAAGAATTCTGATAATAATTCACAATATTTGATGGTGAAGAATTTTGGTAAGATTTTTCCATGATCGAAGTGGAAGAGGAATATTTTTGAGATTTTCCCATATTCCAACTGGAGGAATTCTGATGGTTTTTCATCGTTTGATCATCAAACGATTTTTCATATGGTGTCCTGTCGTCGGGAAGAGTAGAATCGATGTATGAGGTCCTTAAATAATTCGTGTCAATGGATGATGACTTATCACCAATTCCATCATTTGTAAACGATTTTAAATGATTCGTAATATCAACGAATGATTTTCCAATATAATCCGATCGAACATTTTGACCATTATCATTACTAAATGATAATTTCCGAGAGTGTTGAAGAGGAGAAATTAATTTGGAACGATTTTCATAATGAGAAAATGATTTGTGATTATTACTCTCGTACACAATCGATCGATCTTCCATGAAATTAGGTAAACATTTCTGATGATTCATATTAGATGTCTGTTGATGACAAATTGATGATTTTAGTTTATCGGATGAATTTGAACAATATTTATTTTCAGTAGATTCTTCATATTTTAAATCAATTCTGTTCCCTTCATTTGAAGAGGATTTGAGAAGTTTACAAGTAAAATTACATGTCCCATTAATTCCATAAAGATACGATTTCTCCTCATTCAACTCCTTCTTCTTTCCATTAGTCACATAATAAGATGATAATTTCTCATTTGCTTCTGGTGATAAGTTGGTGAATTTAGAAGGAATATTTTCACTATTCCCATCATATGAATTTATTGTTCGCCGATTATTATCATACATTAATATCCGCTTATAACCTGGTTCTATCTCAACTAACTGATCATGCTTCTCTTCGTCAATTGACGGTTTTTTATTAACGTATTGTAACCCGTTAAAATTATTCGGATGATTCTTTTTCGTTTTGTTTATAGATTTTGGACTTTTCATTGATGATTTTTGAGATTTGATTGAAGAATTTGGAGATTTTCCACATTTTGAAGTGTTCCCTGTTGATTTTGGACTTTTCAATGGTGATTTTGGAGATTTGGTTGAGGATTTTCCAGATTTCATTGAATCTTCTCGTAATTTCGTTGAAGAGTTTCGGGAATTGGTGGATGATTTTGAAGATTTTTGATTTGATGTAAAATTGGGTGGAAATAATTTGGAAGTTTCATTCGTATTACTCGAAGTAGGCGGATTTTGACTTGTGTTTTTCATTGAATTGCTCGTTTTCGTACTATTTGGAGATGATGGTCCAGAAGATTTTTTAACGGTTTTACCTAAGAATATATTCTTACCCAAATCGAATTCGTCTATGGAACATGGTCGACATCGAGAATCGGAAGCACTGCTTTTCTTCAAATGTTTACTTAAACCATGCTTCTCAATATATTGTGCGTAAGTTAAACGACTTTTTTCCAATTGTTTCTCACAACAAAAATGAGAGAGAGATCTTCTCTTTGCTCTTTTATCCTTTTGAGATGATGTTGGTAAATATCGTTCGACGCTTGATATCGATGGTTTGGAAAGGTTTTTGATATCATTAAAAAAATCTTCGTGACTTTTAGATACCTCACAAGATGATGATGGACTAATCAAATATCTTTCCACACTGGAGATTGTTGGTCTTAAGGGATTTCCAATATTATAATCGATCAATCGTCTCTTGGAATTTCCATTATCTTTGGACGATTGTTTCTTTCCTTTTCTCATTTTCGACATAGGAACTTTTTTCGAAATCATTTTCCGTTTTGATGGAAGTTGATTTTTCATGGAAATCTTCTTCGCAGTTTCCCGACGAATCGGTTTGGTTCGATGAATTGGTTTCGAACTATCAGTTGTTTGTCTTGTCGAATTATATGTCGTCCGTTTGGATCGATCTTTATTATCAGTTCGATAACTCTGAGATTTGTGTGAATGAAATTTTTGTAATTTTGGTGAAGTTTTCTTTTGGAAGGATTTAATATCGGTTGTAGACCATCCTCTTTTTCTATAAGGATTTCTAATCGGATTTTCAATTTGAGATTTTTGATCTTTGGAGATGGTTTTCTTTGATGATGGTAGAGTGGACGGATTAATTTTCTTTCCTTCCACATCAGATTCATTGAATGATTGTAGAATTGGTGGCGATGAAGGAGCATGAGAAGAATTTGTTGAGTTTTCATCTTCGGAAAACGGTGCAATACGACAACTGGAAGGTTCGATTGAATAATATGCGTCAATAGATGGACAGGGACATTGGGTGAAACTGTAACCATCAGAAATGGGAGAATCTGGAGAAAATGTTACACAGTGACACGTTTGAGATTTTTTATAATTTGATTTTGCTTCACTACTTTCTTTGTTGCACGTGAGTTCTTTGAAAACTGTGGAAGATTGTTTCGTATCATTCATTTTATCTTTATCAGATTCCGATATTGTTATCTTCTTTTTACGTTTAGATGATAATGAAGATTCATTCAACATTTTAGAAGGTGGAGATGATTCATTCAATTTCTCATTTTGTGGATATGGTGATGATTCATTAAATGCTTGATATGATGGTGATGGTGGTGGTGGTGGTGATGATGTGTCATCATTCTTTCCAGAAGATGCAGTTTTTTGATGAGAATAAGTATTTTGATGTGAAGGAAGATCATGAGAATTAGGTGAAGGTGATGATGTTCCTGAATAATCAGTGTCATTTTTAGACTCTTCTTCTAATCGTGTCGGTGAAGTATTTGGAGATGTTCTTTTATTATATGTATTAGTGGAAGTGGTATTGGGAGTAGAACGACGTTTTCGTCCTTTCTCGTATCGAATAAGTTTTGCTTTATTACCTTTTATTCTCAATTTAGCACGAATTCGTCCATTTTTCCCTACTTTAACTCCATTATATCGTTTATTAAATTTTGATTGTTCCCCATAAGTTTGACGGTTTTCTGATATTCTTTTGGTTTCATTAGGTTGATGTGGTTCTTCATCAAAATTTCCATCATTATCGACATGATCATGATCATGATTAGTTGAATGTTTCAAAACCGATTTATGGCCATTATTAGTTGGATGTTTGAGAGATGGTTTACGGTCATGACCATGTAGAGCATGTTGAGGATGGGAAGAGATATTGTGAGGTATATGTTGTGGAGCCGTATGAACTGGTTGAACATTAGCTACCGTATCACAATTTACACGACAACAATAAGAACGATAATTTTGACAAGGTGACAAACTTATACAATCGTTGGCATGGTGATGTACATGACATGGATCACAACAAATTGTTGATTGAGAACCACATAATACTTTCTCCGTTTTTCCTCGCACAATCACTTTTGGGTATCTCATGTTGGCACTACGTAATGTTTGATCATTGAACAATTCGAAGAGATTAATTTCAACTCTTCTTTCCAACAACTCTTTCGTCATCGGTTTCATTCTTTCATTTTGTTCGTCAGACTGAGGCAATCGACGACCATCTCGGTAACGAAATGTATAAGGAGAGTCACGTTTCGGACGAGTATTGTCGTTCATTAATTTAGCTTCATCGCTACTCCCGATAACTTTACAATGACCATCACGTTCTTTATTAATGAATGTTGCCCAATTAGCGAGAGAGGAGGGAGGGATAAAGTTTCTGAGATAAGCAATGTATGACATACCATATAACGAGGAAAAGATAGAAACTTAAAGGAAAAGTAGAAAAGAAAACTTCTCCCCCCCACACTTTTCCATCAGTTTTATACTATTAAAAAGAAAAAACCGGAATTGAAACTATATGGAAACGCTTAGTTTCATGGAAAAATTTCGATTTGTTCTTCGAAATTCATATCCTTATCATTATCTTTCTAATGACAACTCGACGATTCCTGTTTTAATAACATCCAATAATCTGTCATCAGTTCAAGGATTTATGATTGATATCATCAAATATATTGCGGATGATTTACAATTTAAGTTTCAATTCTCTTAATTTTATTAATACATAATTTTAATAATTATAATTTTATCAATTTTGTTCCAGATATGATTTCCTCATCCTACCAAAGAACATTTCAGTTGGAATCGAAAATGCGGAAAAGACGCATTTGACGGGGATGTTGAATGTGATAGAAAAAAGAGTTTTTTTTCTTCTTTCAAAATTCAAAATGTATTATTAAATTTTTTGTATTAAAAGTCGAATTATCTCGCTGGAACGGTGGCGAATACGATAACACGAGAGAAATATGTACATTTCCTTTATCCAATTTTAACATATGGACTTGGCATTCTCATTCAGAAGAATTATAAAGTGAATGATATTATGGGTGATTTGTTTCGCGTATTCTCCATTTTCCATTCAACTGTCTGGATCTTAGCAACTTTTAGTATTCTAATAGTTTTAATTGTCTTATCATTATTGAATAAATCGGATAAAGATCAGTCAAATTGTCTCTGTTATTATATCCCAATAATCTTCACTTATTCAGGTTAACATGGAAATTGACATCTTTCTCAATTTTGCTTTAAAAAGACACTTCTATTTATCGAAAAAGATTAACAGTACGTATCGTCCTTTTATCTTGGGGGATTTTCGTTCATTTATTTCTCATTTTCTTCATCGCCAAATGGACTGCCATGTTCACCATACGTCAAACTAGACCATTAATATCATCATTAAATGATTTGATCAAACACGAAGAAATCACTTTAGCTGTCGAACAAGGGAGTAATACTGAAGAATTATTATTCGTTAATTTTACCAATTTCCCAATTTTCTTTTAATTCTTTATATAGACGTTAAACTTCGAACCGTTCAGTTCGTTAAAGAAACGTGTAATTTTCTTTCATTCTATCGATGATTGTGTTCAACAAATGAAGAAACAGTCGATTGTAGTAGTAGCCGATTATTCGACGTTACAACCAATTTGGAAAGAGTTTTGTGATTTAGAATTGATTCAAGAACAAAATGTATTTCAATACAATTCATTCGCTGTCGACAAAACTTTCATTTACACTGACATCTTTCGTCGAACTCTTCGACGAATGGATGAATTTGGAATAATGGAACGTTTAAAAAAATCGTATTGGACAATTACCAAAAGTCGACCGATATGTCATCGAAATTTCTTTGATCCCAATCAAACAAATCGATTAATGGATGGAAGAGAAAAGAGAGTATCTGAAGCTATATCTTTCTGTCATTTATCAGGAATTTTTACTTTTATGCTCTCCCTTTATTTCATATGTGCATCGATATTAGTTGCGGAGAAACAATTGAAAAAATATTATTCAGTACAACACGACTAAAGCACTGACAAAATCAATAGCAATCAATATATTGATTAACATTCTATTACAAATCAATTTTTTTCACATACATTAAACATTTCGTATTGTGGCAAATAAAAGCTTATGTTGTGTGGAGATGTTGGTTCGGCACCTTGTCCGGTAGCCGTCCCGTCAGATTCTTTGCCATCGACGTTCAGTTCTTTCTGGCTTGACTTACCAGACATAGTGCACAAAGATACAATATATAGAAAGGGATTTTATTTAATATT